>CACVCL010019524.1:0-102857 GCA_902729485.2 Mus minutoides | reverse complement strand
AGTATAGTGTGGCCATTTTAGAAATGCTAACTAAATACCTAAGATAGTGCATTTTCATGAGCAGAACTAAATCTGGTGAGTTGCTTGAAATAAGGCTCAGATTTCAGTCCCAGTTTCGCATTTACTCACATAAGAGCTGTGATAATGTCAGCTTTTTTTTTCCCCTTGTTCCGGTCAACCCCACTCGCTCCCACCGCTCGCTCTGGCCTGCTCCACTTGCTCCCGGCCACCCCGTATGCGCCCCCCCCCTTGTTCCAGCCGGCCCTGCTCGCTCCAGCCCCCACTTGCTCCAATCGGCTCCGCTTGCTCCGGCCCCACTAGCTCCAGCCATCCCTGCTGGGCTCCGCTTACTCTGGACAGCCTCCCTTGCTCTGGTTGGTCTCTCTGGTCCAAGGATTCATTTCTTATTATTCTTCATAAGTACGCTGTAGCTGACTTCAGACTCACCAGAGGATGGCGTCAGATCTTGTTATGAGTGGTTGTAAGCCACCATGTGGTTGCTGGGATTTGAACTCATCACCTTCGGAAGAGCAGTAGAGTGCTCTAACCCGCTGAGCCATCTCACCAGCCCCGACAGTGTCAGCTTTTGAGGCCTTGGTTGTTCTTAACTGCAAGAAGGAGAGCATCAGCAAGCTTGTAAGACTGACAGGGATACTAATGAAGTCTGTTCCCCCAGGCCCCTTACTTAACAGTAATCCTGTTTCCCTAGACTCTAAAGATGCTTAACAGCAACACAGAGAGCCCGTATTTGATGTGGAACAACTCTACACGGGCAGAACTGCTTGAGTTTCTTGAGTCACAACAAGAAAATATGATCAAAAAGGTAAGTTTTATATTTTCTTAGGTGACTTATTCTGGTGGAATGAGTCTTGAGGAAGCAGTGTGCTATTCACCAATTAAATGTTTAGTCAACAGCTCTAGCCACCTCTTAGCTGGGCATTTCAAGGATAGGCTAGTGTTATATGAAGTCATCCTCTAGGGTACGAGGGATGACTCAGCAGCTGGGAGCATCTACTACTCCTCAGAGGACCAGAGCTGTATTCCTAACCCTATAAGCAGCTCATAGCTCGTGTAACCACAGCAGGGGGAGGGGAATCTCTGATACATCTGCCTCAAAGTCACCTAGACTCAGCTGTACAAACCCACACAGACAGGCACACACATGTATTTAAATCTCTAAAATACTGCATTAGGATTTTCTCATTGTCACTACTTCCATAAAGTTAACATCTGTTTATAATAGTAATGCACTGGGAGAACTGAGCACTTTGTCAATTTATTACTTGTAACCCCCAGTCTGAGTGTATGAGTGTGTGTGCGCGCGCGCACACACACACACACACACACACCCTATAGCATGACTGAGCTGGGTGTCCACTGGAGGAGTGAGAAGAGTATGTCACAGTTAGCTTTCTCTGCCAGCTCTAATTCTTGCCTCAGCCAGTGTTCTTCTGAGACTTCAGGATGAACCCTGGTAATCTAGCAGAAGTAAAGCACTCTCTCACTGTGCCTGCTCCAGCCATGTACTAGCACGTGTGTCCTGCCATGTTTGCTTTCTCTGAAAGTCGGTGCCCTTCTGAACATATTCAGTGCATTATTAGACAAAAACTGGACATTAAATTCTTACATCAAACAGTCTTGTTTTTCTTTGTTTGTTTGTTTGTTTGTTTTGTTTTGTTTTTTAAGGGTGATTGTGACAAAACTTATGGGGCAGAATTTGTCTACAGTGAACACGCCAAAGAACTTATCGTGGGTGAGATTTTTGTTAGAGTCTATAACGAAGTCCCAACTTTCCAGCTAGAGGTAAGTGCTTGGCTTTTAATTTTGTCTGATGCTGTTGATCATACCTACTGAGGTCTAGTGACTCTTTCACATTTCACAGATTGGAATTAATACCTCTTTACTGGCTGAGTTCTTTAGAAGTTGTCCTGGGTAGGTATGTAACCATTAACAGCTGAGGAGCCTCTTTATCGAGATCAGTGGTTCTCAACCTGTGGGTTGAACCACCTTTCATAGGGTTGCATATCAAATATTTACATTACAATTCATAACAGCAAAATTATAGTTGTGAACTTGCAAAGAAATAATTGTATGGTTGGGGGTCAGCACACCATGAGGAACTGTATTAAATGGTGGCAGCATTAGGAAGGTTGAAACCGTGGGTCAGATTGTTGAAAAATTGAGTTTCATGAAGCCCATAAGCAGCAACTTATTTTTTAGCTACTCTTTTTATTTGTGCCTTGAGGGAAAGACGAGAATTTTGTGATTGAATGGCTTGTAAAGAGAGAAGTAAATCATAATCCATACACACATCCATACACATGTGTATGGATGTGTGCATGCACATATGTGAGATAAAGTCTTGCTTTGTGGCCCAGAGTAGCCTAGAACTCAAAATTCTCCTGCCTCAGCCCCCCAAGTACCTAAGATTACAGACATTCACCACCAAGTTGGGTGAGAAATAGTGCTTTGTTTTAGAATTTGTTCTTGAAATTGGTATTTACCAAAATATAATGTATATTATTATTTACAGGACTATTATATATCATTAGGTAGCCAATAAAGTAAGTTAAGTGGTTGGTAAAGGCCGTTGGAGAGCTAACCCCTGAATTTCTGTTGTAACTATATATACTTTTTATATTATAAAGATATAACATAATTGTTAAAAAAAATCACATTATGTATGCTCTTATTAGATTGGTAAAGGGGACAGATATCCTAATCACTTGTACCAAGATACTGGTGAAAGTGTGTAAAATATCAAAAATTAGGTAAATTGTATTTGGTTTTGTCTTTTCCCACTCCTTGATGGAGTGCTGTATGCATAGCTACACTCATTTGTATTTACAGTTTAATCACATCTATTCTGTTTCTTGAGGTTCTTTCTTTTACTCTAAAAACCTTCAGCATAGGCTATTACGATGACACATTTATGTGCTTGGCTTAGGTTCCAAAAGAGTTTGCTGCAAGTCTGTTGGATTACATAGGCTCTCAGGCTCAGTACCTCCACACGTTCATGGCCATCACTCATGCTGCAAAAGTGGAGTCGGAGCAACATGGGGACCGCTTACCAAGAGTGGAAATGGCTTTGGAAGCTCTGAGAAATGTGATCAAATACAACCCAGGTGTGTGATTGTCCCCTTGATTCATAGCGCCACCATTACAGCAGAGCAGCCAGAGTTCCAAAACATGCTCAATTTTATTGTGGAGACTCAGGGAAAATCACACTGGTTCTTGTGCTCCATGTGTTATAATGATAAAGGGAGAGACACTGGGGACCATGTTTAGAAGAATTTGTGTTTAAGAAAGAATAAACTGCAATAGCATCATTTGTCAGTGAGAAGTTTCACATCACTGGTATAGACTGGTGCATCATGTTTACATGCTTGGATTTAGTTATTAGATGAGCTAAATGTTGCTTTTTTGCTCCACAGCACAGTACTATTTGCATATGGATACTCATATATTTTTTAAAATTGCCTGAAGTTTTTGATGTGTAAAAGATGAAATAATAAAAAGACTTAAGAGTTCTTCTCTTGAATGTCTTTCAAAGGGCATTCAAAAGGTTCCAGATAACCACCAAAGCACCTGGTTCTGGATATGGGTATGGTGCAGGTTAAAGCTAGAACACATCCTTCATTGGTAACTAATGCCAGCAAAGAGAGGGCCTGCACAACATAAATTGAGTTAAAATTTCTTCAAGGTATTTATTTACCTTCTTCAGTGAATATTGAAGTGCTATTAAAATTTTCGGCTTTTTGGCATTTGCCAAGTTTTACTCAAATAACTAGTAACGATATTAGAAAATTATTCATTCACGAGGTACATTAAGATTTAATTAAAGACTTTTAAAGCGCAAAGAGAGATCATTCTTTATTGTTTGAGGTTGACACTGTAAAATACTATTGGTGTTTTGAGGCCCAGTGGGACGTTGTCGCAGGAAGTTTGTGGTTTGCACTGGTAAAGCAACAAGCCCGGGATCTGCGCTCCAATCCCACCGTGACGATCTGGGTTAGGATGTGTGCTCTCCACGCTCTCCTGAATCCCAGTGACTGTGCTGACTCTTCTGCCATATTGACAAGTGGTTTGAAACTGAATAAAAAGAGCTTATTGACTGTTTTCAGACTTGTGGATAAAGGCATCTAGGACCTCAAAAGATTGCCCTGTTTTCATAGCCAAGTGGTAGCAGGCGTTGGGCTTGCTTAACTGACAAGAGTGTCAGTAGGTGTGTGGGACTGGGACTGAAGTGGGTAAGAGTGGAAACATCACTGTCCTCTCAGGAGAAGTCCTTGGTGTGTGCATATCTAATTGTTTGTTATGTTGTCTTTATGTGGCAGAGTTCTGTTCCAGTCTTAGTTAAAGGCTGAATGATGTCAAATTCTCCCAAAATTCAATTAGGTTGGGGGAAAGGATACTCCTAAGGTCTAGACACAACTGTGCCCAGTCTGGACATTGCAGATCATTATCATCATCAAAGTGCAAGGGAGAAAATAAGGGACTCGTCATCATTGTTACCCCACTCCCCAAAATGCACCACCACCAAGGAGCCCCACAGTCTTTGGCTCACTTTATGTGGTGTGGGGCTGCATTTGTATGTGTCCTGAGGCTCATACAGCCTGTGTGTGGGCTGTAGGTGCGGGCCACTAATAGAAGGAACAGGTAAAGCTGCCTTATTCTCTTTAACATTTGAGTATTGTATCTGGGCTGGTTATTTGAAATTTTTCTTGTTTTTAGTCTGGGACTAGAAGTAGGCATGGAAGCAAACCTAGGAAACTCTAATGTTCTGCTATTTATGGCTTAACACCCTGGACAACTTCCAGATGCCCCTCAGCGTTTCAGAGACACAATTCACAGCCAATGGCTATGTTTGTCAAAGGCCTGCAATTGTACCTCTTTAAGTAAAACAAGTGCTTCTTCTTATTCCCTAGGTTCTGAAAGTGAATGCATCGGGCACTTTAAGTTAATATTTTCTCTTCTCCGAGTCCATGGAGCTGGTCAAGTGCAGCAGCTGGCGTTAGAGGTACAATGTGTTTTGTGCTAAGGAATGTTGTATTCCCTACCACTTACTGTCAATGGTTTGAGACGATTAATCATTATCTGAAGTTAATGAAAACCTGGCTGTTATATTCACTTTGGCTATTAAGCCAAAATCATGTATTTTTAAAATTGAATTGATGTAACTGAATATAACCTTAAAGAGCAAATGCTGGACACTGTCATTCAGGGTGGTTCTATCTGTAGTCGTTGACATGTGTCAGGGCTGAGGTATCTTGTAGAGTATTGAGTGCGGTGTGTTAGGGACTGGGTTTTTTTTACTCTAAAGTTTAGTGGCAGCAGATCAACAAGAGGAGACGGTAGTTCCCTGTCTTGGTGCTCACAAAAGGATGCACCATGACCAGGACACCCCCTGAGAATTGACTGACATTAACCTCTCTCCTCTTAACCTACTCTCTTGTACACTTAGCACAGAAGTACCTTTCAGCAAGGCTTGCAGACCCCTTGGTGGAGAGTTAGGGTATCACAAGCCCTGGGAGGTAAGGCTCCCAGAGAAGTTGGAGGCCCTTTCTCAAAGAGAATGAAACCATTAATCCCATAGGATGCTGTTTACACTGCAGCTTTTGACAGGATCAGGAAGCCCCTGGTCATGGTAGTGTTTGTCCCGGCAAGTCAGGGTAAGGTCTCGAGGTCATCCTAAGATGGCCCTGTCATTGCAACTCATGGTTTATTACTGAAAACACCACTTTCAACCCTGCAAGAGCGGGTTCAGAAGTAGCTTTTAAAAACAAGCAAACCACACTGTATAATGTGTCCTAATTACCTTTCTCAGCTCATCCCATTCTTAACACAATAGTCGTTAAGCATGTCAGAAAGCGTTAACAAGCATTTTCTTTATGTTGACAACATTTACTTCCTTCAGAGTTTTTTGGGGATGGTTGGGGGATTCAAGGCAGGGTTTATTGTGTCACCCTGGCTGTCCTGGAACTCACTCTGTAGAATCTCCACCTGCCTCTGTCTCCTCAGTATTGGGATTAAAGGCATTTGCTGTCGCCATCCAGCCATCTTGTAACTTTTAAAAATTTTTTTTATTTATTATTTACATCCCAAGTGTTGCCACCACCCCCCTTCCAGTTCTCCCTCCCAGAGTTCTTCACCCTATTCGCATCCCCTTCACCTCTGAAAGAGTGCTTCCCCCCCCCCTCCCCATTCCTGGGGCATCAGGGCTCTACAGAATTAGGCTCATCCTCTCCCACTGAAGCTAGACAAGGCAGCCCTCTGCTACCTCTTATAACTTTTTTTTTCCTCTCTTTATTAGATATTTTCTTCATTTACATTTCACATGTTATCCAGAAATTTTCCCTTACCCTCCCGCGTCCCCGCCCTGCTCCCCTACCCACCCCCTCCCACGTAATGGCCCTGGCATTCCCCTGTTCTGGGGCATATAGAGTCTGTATGACCAAGGGGCCTCTCCTCCCANGGATACAAAAAATTTGGTATATTTACACAATGGAGTACTACTCAGCTATTAGAAACAATGAATATATGAAATTCCTAGGCAAATGGATGGATCTGGAGGATGTCATCCTGAGCGAGGTAACCCAATCACAAAAGAACTCATATAACATGTACTCACTGATATGTGGATACTAGCCCAGAAGCCTAGACTACCCAGGATATAACTTTTTTTTTTAATTTTTTTTTTAAAGATTTATTTTACTTATTATATGTAAGTACACTGTTGCTGTCTTCAGACACTCCAGAAGAGGGCGCCAGATCTCGTTACGGATGGTTGTGAGCCACCATGTGGATGCTGGGATTTGAACTTATCACCTTTGGAAGAGCAGTCGGGTGCTCTTACCCGCTGAGCCATCTCACCAGCCCCCTCTTATAACTTTTTAAGCAAACATTATTAGGTCTGGAATAGTGTTCTGAAATGCTAAAAGTGGTTCAAGCCTTTAGTCTTTAGTGGTTCAAGTGCATCAGTTTTAGTTATATACAACAGTGGCTAGAGAAAGAAAAATACATCAATTTCTTTATAATGGAGGTTAGAGCAGCATGTTGTATTAGCTACAAAGGATACTTCCTCCTAAGGCAAGAGAGAGTCATAGTGAAGACTAGTCCTCCCTAACTGCTCCACAGTTCATGTGGGGGGGGGGGGTCAATGTCAGACAGAAGGTTTTTCAGATGATCACATTAATAGCCAATCTTTTGAAACTAAACTCTTCAAAAAATTGTTTTGTCTTCCAAACATGTGTGTCACTTTTATAATTTAGGATCACAATTATTTAATGTCATGTTAATTAATTTTCAGGTTGTGAATATAGTGACATCCAACCAAGACTGTGTCAATAACATTGCCGAGTCCATGGTTTTGTCCAACCTGTTGGCTCTTCTACACTCGCTGCCATCGAGTGAGTAAATACGCAGATGGTTTTGGAAACCAGAGCCTGATAGTTCATAGGGTCATCAGCTCACAGTTGATACGAAGCAAGACACATGGCATCCATGTCGCGTTTTGGAGTGTTTGAAATAGTGTTCGACATACAAGATTTGCCTTTCTAATTATGTTTTGTATAAGTGAATGAAATTACGCTCTTTCCCATATAAAAATAGAATCTAGGGAGTGAAAGAAGTCTAAAACCTCAGGAAAATAACCTGGGAGTGTCCGTCTGTTGAGCAGAGTCTAGGTGTGAATAACTGAGTATGTGCCAACATTCCGTGCTGGATTTCAAGTGTAAGATTTTGGATACTAGAAAGTATGCTTAAGGCAGTGATTACTTTGCACTTAATCCTATTCTCGTTATCATTTATTTATTTAGTACCCATAGAGATATCACCGAGGAGATTGTAGAATACAGCAGCCTGGTTCACTGAGGACAGCTCGTACCTATGTGATGGAGGCTCCCTGTAAGCAGTGCAGCTGTCCACTTAGTAGTTGGTCTTTGTGCTTGTTCTGGCCTTAAGGTTGCCTGTGGGAGGTCAGGGAAGCTTCAGCCATTTGTAGTACAGCTCCAGCCATAAAACAAATACTGTGATAGATTACCAGTCAACTTTGCTAACTTCTGGATGGTGTGTGGACCTTAATCCTACCTCCCTTCAGTCTGAGAGTTGGGCCTTCAGGGATCTTCTTGTTTGTTGTTTCTTCATGGTCGGTTAATGGAATGGAGTNCTGTGGGAGGTCAGGGAAGCTTCAGCCATTTGTAGTACAGCTCCAGCCATAAAACAAATACTGTGATAGATTACCAGTCAACTTTGCTAACTTCTGGATGGTGTGTGGACCTTAATCCTACCTCCCTTCAGTCTGAGAGTTGGGCCTTCAGGGATCTTCTTGTTTGTTGTTTCTTCATGGTCGGTTAATGGAATGGAGTTGTATTTTTCTTAAATACTGTTTCTTTTGAATAAATAGCAATCTTGGAATAGCTTTAAAATGGTAGTGCTCAGGAGGCAGAAGCAAGTGGATCTCTGAGTTCTAAGCTAGCCAGGGTTACACTGTGAAATCCTGTCTCCAAAAAAAAAAAAAAGGCAAGCGAGAGCTGGGCGGGCATTGGGTACCTCTGTGCCTCAAGGAGGAAAGTCAACTAAACATGGGCAAAGGAGATGCTAAAAAGCCAAGGGGCAAAATGTCCTCATATGCATTCTTTGTTCAAACCTGCCGGGAGGAGCACAAGAAGAAGCACCCGGATGCTTCTGTCAACTTCTCAGAGTTCTCCAAGAAGTGCTCAGAAAGGTGGAAGACCATGTCTGCTAAAGAAAAGGGAAATTTGAAGATATGGCAAAGGCTGACAAGGCTTGTTATGAAAGAGAAATGAAAACCTACATTCCCCCCAAAGGGGAGACCAAAAGGAAATTCAAGGACCCCAGTGTACCCAAGAGGCTTCCTTCAGCCTTCTTCTTGTTCTGTCCTGAGTACCTCCCTGGCGAGCATCCTGGCTTATCTATTGGTGATGTTGCAAAGACACTAGGAGAGATGTGGAACAACACTGCAGCGGATGACAAGCAGCCCTGTGAGAAGAAGGCTGCCAAGCTGAAGGAGAAGTACGAGAAGGATATCGCTGCCTACAGAGCTAATGGAAAACCTGATGCAGCGAAAAAGGGGGTGGTCAAGTCTGAAAAGAGCAAAATAAAGAAGGAAGAAGAAGAAGATGATGATGAATAAGTTGGTTCTAGCGCAGGTTTTTTTTCTTGTCTATAAAGCATTTAATCCCCCTTTACACAACTCACTCCTTTTAAAGAAAAAAATTGAAATGTAAGGCTGTGTAAGATTTGTTTTTAAACTGTACAGTGTCCTTTTTTGTATAGTTAACACACTACCGAATGTGTCTTTAGATAGCCCTGTCCTGGTGGTATTTTCAATAGCCACTAACCTTGCCTGGTACAGTCTGGGGGTTGTAAATTGGCATGGAAATTTAAAGCAGGTTCTTGTTGGTGCACAAGCCAAATTAGTTATATATGGGGACAGTGGTTTGGCTTTGTTGGTTTTTTTTTTGTTTGTTTTGTTTTTCTTTTGGTTTTATTTTTGGGTTCTTTTTTTTTTTTTAATCTTCAGTTGTCTCTGATGCAGCTTATATGAAGATAACTGTTGTTCTGTTAACTGAATCCCACTCTGTAATTGAAAAAAAAAAATTGCAGCTGTTTTGTTGACATTCTGAATGCTTCTAAGTAAAAACAATTGTTTTATTAAAAAAATTAAAGAACAACAACAAAGCAGCAACCTTAAAAATCATTTGCAGGTTATAATTGCCGTACCTACAAGTTTAGGTAGTGTTTTTCTTTTCTCTTTCAAACTCTGTAAGACTTAATGTAAAACCAAGCTGGTAGGTAAAGTAAAACACCACAGTTTCAAAATGTAAATTTAGGAGCTGGAGAGATGGCTCAACATTTTAGAGCACTGGTTGCTCTTGCAGAGGACCTGGGTTCCCTTCCCAGTACCTACATGGCAGCTCATAACTCAGAACTCCAGTTCCAGGGCATCTGACACCCTCTTCTGACCTCTGAGCACCAGGCACACATGTGGTACACAGACATCCATGCAGGCAAAATGTTAATATACATAATTAATTTCTAAAAAGGCAAAATATACATTTATTACTGGTTCATTTGTGTAGCATAGCCTGTACTTTATTCTTACAAGTTGTATATCTGATAATTTAAGTATTTTGGCCTGTTGTCACTCTCCAAGGAGCGTTGTTCTTGTCTGAATCTCAGCCAGGGCTTGTCAGCTTCTCGTAGTGAATACTTCATTCCTTTGGCCTCTTGTCTGTCATTCCTGCTTGACTATGAACATCAGTGCATCAGTAGTTGAGTGGAGCAGGCTGTGTCCAGAAGTGCAGCTCTGAGTTTCAGGTGTTTCTTTCTCCTAAAATGGTAACAACCGGTAGAAGTCTTAGGTGTCTTAATAGGGTGTCCTCTGGGTGATAGGAAGGTAGTGATTGGGGCCGTGCAGGGAACAGAGATAGGAAGACAGTGTAGCCTAGTGGTCATGAGTGTGGACTTGAGAGGGAAGCAGATATAGGTAGGAAACCAGCTAGAAGCACCACCTCACTATGAGAACCTGGGCTGGGTGGGCTGGGCGGGCTGGGCCTCAGTTTCCTCACAGCCCAGCTGTAGCGCACTGGCCTTGCTGGCTACCATGAGGGTGAAGTGTAATAATGGGACACAGTGACACAGGCTGAGCCTGCACTCATGGGTGCTCTGTAAGTGTAAGCTATCGGTTACTGCATCTCCTGATGTGTCTTTTGCTCTGCAGGCCGTCAACTCGTTCTGGAGACTCTCTATGCTTTGGCATCAAATACAAAGATAATCAAAGAAGCCATGGCAAAAGGTAATGTACACGGCTCTTTCTCATCCGTCCAGCTCAGTGTGCTTGAGCTGCTCTGCAGTCTTCTCCAGAGAAGTAGACTGCATGAAGGTGGTATTAGAGGTCTAAAAACTCAACAGTCAATGTGGTGGTCCCGGTTTGGGCTGAGGCAGGAGGCACTTTTGAACCAAGGACTTTAGGTCAAACTGGGCAAAACAATGTGACCTTATTGAAAGACAGAGATCATAAGTATGAGAAGTAATGAGTTGAAATTATATGGAAAGTGAATAGAGGCTGTGCTGATAAGAAAGTCACTCTGCATTTGAGCATTGATCTTTCTTTTCTTTCTTTCATAGGAGCTTTGATTTATTTATTGGATATGTTCTGCAATTCAACACACCCTCAGGTTCGATCCCAGACAGCTGAACTTTTTGCCAAAATGACAGCAGATAAACTAATAGGTCCAAAGGTAAGCAGAAAATATCAGTTACCCTGGTAATTATTTCATGACATTGATTTCATGTCTGTCTGGGATGACAAGAACAGGAAATGCTCTTCTGTGGAAGCTGAGCTTGCTGCTCTGTTAAGGAAGCCTGTGCTAAACCTCAGAAGGCTCAAGAGTGTAAAGAGCAGGGAGATAGCTGCTTACTACACTCTCCAAGAGACGGATTGGCCTGACCTGGACAAGTGGCTCAGTGGGTAGGATTGCCTGCTGTGCAAGCAAAAAGACTGGGACTTGAATTTCCAGCACCTTGATACAAAGACATGCAGGCCCTGTGTACCAGTGACCCTAGCATGGAGGAGCTGGGGAGGAGATCTACACAACAGATGGTGTGTAGGCCAAGCCACTGTCTGTCCTGGGCAGCTGAAGAGCAGAGGCATAGACCGGAGGATTAGGGTGTAGTCTGCTGTGTATAAGTCTTCAGTCAAGTGTGTATTAGGGGTCAAGTTAAATTTTCTTCACTGGAAAGGCTCTATAACTTCAAACCACTGCTTACAGATGAACCAATGGGCCATTCATTCAAATGCTAAACTGATAGTTGTATTGTGCATACATGAGCCTGCACAGAGAGAGTATTCTGTAAACTTCACACAAGGGCTTCTGAATTTCTTTTGGCTGGATATGTTGATCAGTGGTTGGCTGGTCAGTTGGTCCATTGATAATCTTCTGTTTTATAACAGTTGCTCAGTCTGTCATGGGACTCCCTACATAGCCCAACCTGCCTTGAACTCCTGTCAGTCCTCTGACCTCAGCCTGTGTGTGCTCAAATGATAGGCATAAGGTGTACCATGCCTGGCTGGAGTGTTTTCAGGTTTCTTAACTGCAGGGAGCAGAGAAGTAACTGGATGGATAAGTATGGCAGCTCATCTTGTTACGGTTACTTGGCATTGATCAAGATTTATCTTTCCTCCTCTCCAAGTCTTTTGCCCTTACTGATCTAACCTGTGGCGTAGGTGCACTGTTACCCAGTCATAGAAAACTTGGAATAAGTCAGATATTGAGATGTTTTCTGTAGCCCTTAAAACTCTGAACTTCCTCCCCTAGGTGCGAATTACATTAATGAAATTTCTGCCCAGTGTGTTCATGGATGCCATGAGAGACAACCCTGAAGCTGCTGTGCATATATTTGAGGGAACTCACGAAAATCCAGAGCTGATCTGGAATGACAGCTCCAGAGATAAGGTTTCCACAACTGTGAGAGAGATGATGCTGGAGTAAGTACAGATGGATCCCCAGGGGGCGGGGCCGTGCTTCTGCTCTGCCTGTCCCTGCAGCACTGGTTCTGAATGTTGGTTTACTAAAGTGTAGTTTTTGTACTCTCTTTTCCCCCCAAGGCACTTTAAAAACCAACGGGACAACCCTGATGTGAACTGGAAGGTAAACTACATTTTTATTTTATAGTTTTGTTGTTGTCTTCGTCGTCGTCGTCGTCGTCGTCGTCGTCGTCGTCGTTGTTGTTGTTGATTCCTGTTGAGTCAGTTTGTCAGCTTGTAGCTATCAGTTACTTGTTCTTAAGACACATTGGTATGCCTGTTGGAAAGCCAGGCTTCAAACACATGTGAAAGTGGTAATACTTAACATTTGAACTAAATGGCTAAAGGCGCTATTATAAGCTACATTAAAAGGAAATCTCTTAATTACTATAATTTTATTATAGTGTCCAAAACATAATACTAATGGCTATTTTTGTACTAGTTTATTATATGAAGAATTCATTAATGGTCTTATATTTCTCATTTTACAGACAAGTGATAATTTAAAATGGTTTACTAGGGATTCTTTCTCCTCTCTTTAAAGTTACCTGAAGACTTTGCTGTGGTGTTTGGAGAAGCAGAAGGGGAGCTTGCTGTTGGAGGAGTTTTCTTGAGGATCTTTATTGCACAGCCAGCTTGGGTGCTGAGGAAACCCAGAGAGTTTCTTATTGCACTGTTAGAAAAATTAACTGAGCTCCTAGAGAAGAACAATCCACATGTAAGTTTCATCAACAAATAGTTGCTAAATATACTAGTTACATTTACCTCAGAACCTCATCCTCACTGACCAGGGAGCATTGGCTGCCTCTCACTCGGATCGCAGCTCCAGGGCCAGGTCTGTAGTGGTGGGATGTTTACCTAACATGTGCCTGCTCTGAGCATGGTGCCCAGCACTGCAGGAAAGAAAGCAAGACCCATGAGAGCAGCTGCGTTTGAATCCACATGCACGTGTTGAGGGAGAAGGAGAGAGAGAGAGAGAGAGAGAGAGAGAGAGAGAGAGTCAGCTCAGAAGTGAAACCCTTCAGTAAAGTAGTAGTTTATGGAACAAAGTTAGAGCTGCTGCATATATTGAGAAAATGCTATTTCTTACAATTGTCGACACTCTAAAGGTTTCTCTACCCATGCACAGCTGAAGAGAAACATTAAATGTTAAGTTTTTCTCTGAAACGGTGAAAGGCAGACATAATCCTTGCCACAGAAACTGTCAACAGAGCTGTAACAGTACCTGGGCGAGTGGGCTGTGCCTGCCCTCATCACCAGAGGCTGCTAGGAAAACAGAAGTTATGACATGGTCTTGGGCTTGATGTTCAGGTCAGTCTTCCTGATAGTATTAATACACTTGCTAACCACATGTTTAGATTGAAAAGTACAGAAACCAATTATTACTGAAATAATCAGCATAGAGCAGGCTAAATTAAGTGCTCAGGCTATTTAGTTAGATGGTTCTGGACCACCCCAGTCTACCGGGATTAGCTCTGTGGTTTGTTGAATCTGCCTCAATTGCTATGTACAATTTTACCTACCCATAAGGCTGAAGTTGTAATGAGTTAATGTGCATGGACTCCCTGTCTTAATGTCTGCCACATTTAGATCCTTGGAAATTGTAACTATCCTTAGCTTAGTGAAAAAAAAATTAAAAATAAAATTGTAATGGAGCTAAGAGATTGTTCTGCAGTTAAGAGCCCTTGCTTCTCTTACAGAGGGCCTGGTGATCTCATTCCTCTCTGGCCTCTGCAGGAACTGCACACATGATACATGTGATATACAAACATATATGCAGGCAAAACTCTCATACACTCAAATCAGCTCAAAAATAGGATTAGCGTGCCAAATATATGCCAGTGTTGCTCTCCACAGCTGTGTCTCTCTGATGCTGACGGTTTCGCTGTCACATGGTTTCTGTAGCATAAAACCCTCAGCACCAAGCATGTAACTCAGTTGTAAAACAGTATTCGGAAGGCCTGTCACGCAGTCTCTTAAGTGACAGAGGGGACAGGGGAGATCCCCAGAAGCTAAAATAGGGAACACATAAGAATGTTCTCATGTGTCACCTCTCTTTGTAGGCCATATTCTGATTTCTGTGTTTCTTTCTGAAGCATTTGCTCTGTGTGTGTGTGTGTGTGTGTGTGTGTGTGTGTATGTGTGTAATACTATGAAGTGTATGTCTTTGAAAGCCATGATCTTCAATCAGAAGATCTACTATAATGGTAGCTAGATCTACTAAACATAGGTCAAACATTTCTATTCTGAAAATAGAAAGTCTCAGCCCTAAAATCAAAGCCCTTAAGTTTCCCAATGATCCCCAAAGCCAGGCAGTAATGTCTATGTAAGTATTCTAAGATCTAAGACAGTTCTGGATTGAAGCATTTCAGGTAAGGGGTTGTTGGCATGTGGTAGGAATTTCCATAGAACTTGGAGAAACACCAGCTACTTCTGCATCCTCTGGGATTCTTGCTGCTATACAGTGGCATGTGTATAGCCCGGTCTTAAATTTCACATAGCCATTTAGGAGTGATCTTTTACCTCTGCCATAAAAACACAGTATGCCTGACCCAGGGAGGGCTTCTTAGAATGCAGTGGCACATTCCTAGGTCCTTAGGTTTGTGCTTTTTATCAAAGAAAAAGAAAGTTTGCTGCTCTCTTAGGATGTGTGAGTTGGATTTCAGGTGTCGGCACTTAGAATTTTTTAATCCCTAATTTTGAACAAATGTATTCAGGCAATTTAAGAATTTTTTTTTCAGTGTTTTATGTTTGATTTATTGGCTCTGATTTTTGTTGTTCTTCTTCCCAGGGAGAGACCCTGGAAACACTGACCCTGGCGACGGTTTGTCTCTTCAGTGCACAGCCTCAGTTGGCAGATCAAGTCCCACCATTGGGCCATCTTCCCAAAGTTCTCCAGGCGATGAATCACAGAAACAATGCCATTCCTAAGAGTGCAATTCGGGTTATCCATGTCTTGTCTGACAATGAGGTACTGATGTGAGGCTGCTCGGGAGCCTAGAGCTCCACAGTTTATGTGCTCTCTCGATGGCACTTCCACTCTAAGTTTCTCTATCCGTTTCAGTGGGATGATTAGCAAAGATAGAACTTAATTCCCTCATAAGTAGGATTTAAATTGCATTTTTTTGCTGTAGAACTTGGGTTGCTCTGCATAATAGTCTGCTCTACAAGTGTCTTTGTCTTTCGGGCTCTTAGCTGTGTGTCCGAGCCATGGCGTCCTTGGAGACCATTGGCCCACTGATGAATGGAATGCGAAAGCGAGCAGACACTGTGGGCCTGGCCTGCGAAGCCATCAACCGAATGTTCCAGAAGGAGCAGAGTGAGCTAGTAGCGCAGGTGAGTGACTCTGTGAACAGTGTCAGGAAAGCAGGCATGCCAGGCCGACAAACGTTCTGTGCAGGAGGCCTTAAGACTTGGTGGACGCTCCTTTACTTTTTATTCGCACAGAAAGGTTAAAGGCTCACCAAGTTCCTTTCTTCTTTCTTTTTGCATTCACTCTTAGCTGCTTTGTAAAAATTACTTCATTCTCTTTGGGTTCTGTTCATTCATTCCTGTTTCTTTAGACTCATATTGAGCCAAAGAAGTCTCTCATCTAGTAGAAATCAGACAGTATACGCAGACATTGAAGGGAAAGAGTAATGTAAAGTCAGGCAAAAGGAGCTTTCTTACTCTGGCACAAATACCACATAGCCTCACCTGTGCGTCCATCACGCTTCTGGAAGCAGAGGATGTGGTTAGTGATGTGAGGCCAGGGTGAGACAGAGGACAGTGTTGCTCACAGGTAGAAAGCTTCAGTTTGTGGGTCTGTTGCTCTATGTGCCACATATTGCCTACACCACTAAGAGTACATTTAGATGTCCTCACCATAATAAAGGATGCCTGCCTGAAAGCATAATTTTGCTAATTAGCTTGATGTATTCATTCTCCTTTGTACAGATACACTTTCACATCACTTTTCCCATAAAAAATATGAAAGTAATAAAAAACTTCTCATTCACTTTTCATCTTCAACCTTTGACAGCAAACTCTGCCAGATGACAAAGTGACATCTGCTGCCCTTAAACTGAAGACAAACCCCCACTTCTGTACATGGGCCTCTGCTTCCCCTGACCTCTTCTCCAACTTCTCCCCCACCCCAGCCCTCCACCCTCTGTAAACAGGCAAAGGCACTAAGTGGGCGTAGATGCGAGGTGATCGGTGTGAGCTAGTCTGCCGCTGAGGCTCCAGTCCCAGGCCTGAGCACCGACTGCACTCTGCCCACCCTTCTCGTCTGAAGGGAAGCCAGCATCAGGCTCCTCTCTCTGTGCTTACCACATTTACTTCCACTTCGCTGGATTCTGAGAACGTTGGGCAACACCGTGTTGTTATTTAGCTCTTAACGGGCTGATAACTCCGTGATGACTGCAGAGAGAGTGTTGTAGGAGGATCCAAAGGTCGTAGAGTTCTTCAGAGGCTGCTGCCTGTTTAGAGTGATGCCATTAGTGCAGGCAGCCCTACTGCTGTGGCTTATAGCCTGGCTTCTGCCTCTCCATCCTGTCCAGATGAAGGTTCTCTTATGCCCAGCTTTGCAGTGCACACCTTTTTCTCCCTGTGTGCACTGATTTTCTTATCTGAAATAATAATTGTGTTTTATTCAGTGTTGGGAAGATTATATAATGCAAAGCATTAGAACAGTTGGTAGAACAATAAAAATCATTTTCTATAAGAATGCTGTTTCTAATTAATACTAAAATATAAAATCTGCATCTGTATTGAAATACTAAGAACAGGCTGCCCTGCTGAGGATGTGATCCTCATGGTGAAATTACATATTTGGTAGCTGACATACATATTGTGTTCATGTGAATGCTGACTATTCATTCCAGGCATTGAAAGCAGAGTTGGTCCCATACCTCTTAAAGCTGCTTGAAGGCGTAGGCCTTGAAAACCTTGATAGTCCTGCTGCCACCAAGGCCCAGATTGTCAAAGCTCTTAAGGCGATGACTCGAAGTCTGCAGTATGGAGAGCAGGTAAGTCTGTCTGCCAGAAGCCCCATTTTGCTCTGACTACAAGGATCTTCAAGTAAGGAGCTTGGCTGTCAGCAAGCTGAGAACATGCATTTAAGTCACTCATGGGGTGGCTAGTGTTAGTTTTGCATAACGGCTTCACAGCTGCAAGAAATCATAATCTTATCCCCAAAAGACTTGGACGGGGATTCTCTTTCTGCATAGTAACAGTATGTTCTGCATTTCAAGAAGAAAACAAGTAGAAGTCTTAGCATGGAAGAATTTGAAACACTTAGTATAGAATCAAGTACCATTTAAAGGACCTGAGCATCATTTTAGATGTTTTTACTGTGGTCATAAAGTGCTAGTTTCTTTTCCTTTACAGAACTGCTGTGTTAATATGTTTCAGCCTCAGTATGATTTCAGGCCTCTGAAGGATTCATTTTTCATCTTCACTTTTAATTGATTTCATTTTAACAAGGGTTATGTGTGTGCACATGCTTGCACAAGTACATATGTGCCAGAACTCACATCTGGAGGTCAGAGGACAATTTTCAGGAGTCTGTTCTCTCCTCACCCTGTGTAAATCCTGAAGATTGAATTCAGGATGTCAAGCTTAGCAGAAGGCACCTTGACCCACTGAGCATCTCTCCAGCCCCTCTGCATCCTCTTCTCTGAAGTGATGTATGCAGTTTCCTGTTGCTTTGATAAACTACTCTGACAGTTTTAGGGAGAAAGGCATACTTTGGCTCATGTTTGGAGTCCATTGTGGCTGAGAATCCGGGAGCCAGGAGCTTGAAGCAACTGGGCACGTTGTATCCAGTCAGGAAACAGCAGCAAATCAGTCTCTGCTGCTGCTCAGTCTCTTTCCCCTACTTCAGTCCAAGATCCCACCAGGCAGAGTGCACTGCGGGTGAGCAGGTCAAGATCCCACCAGGCAGAGTGCACTGCGGGTGAGCAGGTCAAGATCCCACCAGGCAGAGGTACACTGGGGGTGAGCAGGTCCTTCCACATCAGTTAAGCCATCCCAAGCAGTTTTCCACAGACATGACCTGGAGCCCATCTCCAGGGTGAATCAAAATTCTTTGGAATCTTAAATGTACATTGAAATCAACAATTAACATTGACCACCACAGCTAACAGTTAACACGGCCACCCTTGTCACCTTGCTGCACATACATCATTTTTAAGCCATCATCTTCCACTGTTTGTCCGCGGAGACTTATGACAGTGTTATTATATGAAATACACTCAGGCCAATTTCTTACAAGTCCCCATGGTTATCAACAGTCCAAAGTGCTTTATCTGTGCGTTTCTGTAAAAGGTAAAGTCAAGTTTTATGCATATAATGGCACAAACAAGCACACCCAGACTTTAGCAAGTGTGACCAGATCAAAGCAAGATCAAATTACAGACAGTGAACAAGAAAGCCCAGCTGCATTGCAACCTCAGAGGCTGGTGAGAAGATGCTCTGGCCTCCAAGGAGCTCTGTTGCTTCACCTCCTCTATTCCTGCAACTTTTCTCATGGATCCAGGGCTCCACTGCATCTTAGGCTCTGTCCTCACAGCCTCATGCAGTGGCTTCCCAGGGATGCTATGGGGACACCCACCTAAGAACCTCATCTGGCTGTAGGTGTTCTGATGACCTCCTTAAATCTTGTTTTCTTTCATGTCTTCAAAGTCAGTCCTACATGGATGCTATTGCTAGGTTCTGCTGTCAGCTCAGGAGGGTCCCTCCCCAAGGAACACACTGCCTCTGCTTCTGTGCACTGACTGAGGAAACACTTGCAGGGGGTTGTTCTTGAGGAACAGGAAACCATTCAGTGTTTTTCCTTAAGTTAATCTGGAGCATCAAAGATAGATCTCTACATGTTTTCTGTTGTGCTGGTGCAGCATGGAAAACAGCTTTTTAGTGGTACTAACCTCTCTAGGATCAGCCTGAATGTTCTCCTGTTTGGGAATTTCTTCTGCCGTATGACTTAGACTATTATCTTTAACCTAAACTTCACCCAAGTTCTCAGAACATGTGCAGAATTAGGCCAGATTCTTGGCCAAAACATCACACAAATGCCCTCAGCCCAGCTCCTGACAAAGTCCTGGTTCTTTTCAGAAAGTTCATGAGCTGGGCCCTGACTCTCACTAATCTCTCTTTGCATTCTTTTCTTCCGTGTCCCACCAGAGTATCCCACTGTGCTCTCTCTTCAGGAGTCAAGGGTTTTCTAATCCATACTTCCAAACTCTTCAGATTCCTCCTGCAAGCCATTTCCAAAGGCTTTCACATGTTCACAGCAGATTTTCCTACTTCAATTAAGGCGATTTAGACAGTCCCCCATAGTCATACCCAATTTCTTCTAGATCAGCACTTCTCAACCTGGGGGTCACAACCATCAAAAACCACATATTTCCAATGGTCTTACGATCCCCAGCCATAAATGTATTTTATCATTTTGCTACTGAGCAGTCTCGTTCCTGGGACCATTGGAAATAGCTGTTTCCAGGGGTTGCCACCCCCAGGCTGAGAACCTCTAGTCTAGATGGTTTTGCGTTGATAGTGATAGCTGTCACTCATAGCATGAGGTCAACTCCAGTGAACAATTAAATGGCCTTCCCACCTCAGCAGCACTGAGATAACACCACCCTGCCTCACTCCCAGACACAGGTATTACCCGTGACAGTTTCACTCTTTATCCTCAGCCACTACTCTGTCCTCTGAATATGGTTCTGTTTCACGTGTTTCATTTTAACATTGGGATTTGTCCCTGTTGTGGGATGTATTAAGATGTTTCATTTCTTTATTTAAGTTTTTTATTGTATATATAATTGCTACTTTTCCCCCCCATCAATCCAGGCTTGGGACATTTCTGTGTGTAAATGTTCTTTTTATGCTTAGTTTACTAAACTTTCCCTTAGTGAAATTAGGCTTCTGTGTCTCAAGAAAAGACATGTTTTTTTATGCCTCTGGCTTTCTCTTAGTATTAGAATCATTTAAAATGACATTAAAGAAGACAGGTGGCAAACGTTGCTTCAGTCCTTAGCTGATGTCTGGGTGTTCTGCACAGCAAGTGAGGCTCCCTGGGCCCTGCTTGTCTTCCCCTGTCCTGCATTGTCATGTCTAGGAATGAAATCAGCCAAGTGGCCCTGACACCCACCCTCCACTTTAAAGGGGAACAAATGGACACTGGCTTCTAAAGCCAGGACTCTTCATCCTTCTCAGGTCCCCGTGCGCTCTGCTTCCTGCCCAGGCTGGAATGCTGCCACCAGGATGCAGGTGCACGAAGTGCTGTGCTGCAGTGCACACACCTGACTGACAGACGGACAGACAGACAGACTTTGGATTGTGTCCTCTGAGTCTACCACTACTTCAACCCTGATAGCCTCTTCAGTTGGTGTTTTCTATACATACACTTTTACTTTCCATCTCAGTCTTGTACACATTCTCTCTCTCTCTCTCTCTCTCTCTCTCTTTCTCTCTCTCTCCCTCTCTCTCTCTCTCACGCGCACACACACACACACCCCTCTGTCATGTGTGTATTTCATAGAGTGGCCATTTTATATGTGATACTCTGATGTTTTGTCTATTCACTCATTTCTCGTGAGTTGTTCATGATCTCCTCAAAAACAGCCCATCCTTTGAAAAAAAGGCTGATTGAAGGTTGTAAGTCCAGTTGTCAGCGTCCTCCCTGCAGCCCTTCCTAGGTCTGCCTCAGTGAGATGTGCCCTGCACAGTGCCTGGGACTCAGTGTGTGATGGACACCAGGTCCTGGCTCTTTCCCCGTGGCTATGTTTCCTGCTTGGTTCAGTCTCTTCGTGACTAGTCCCTATGGTTATCATGCTAAGTAGGGGTTGCTTTGCTTCTCCAGGTGAATGAAATCCTCTCTCGATCTTCAGTCTGGAGTGCCTTCAAAGACCAGAAACATGATTTGTTCATTTCTGACTCCCAAACAGCAGGATACCTCACAGGTAAGTCAGACCTTAAGACACCTCACAGCCTCACGCAGGCCCTCTTCCTGCCCTGAGCAGATTTACAGTAGCATTCCTGCCATCACCTGCCATGAATGTGAGTGCCGTGAGCATGTCCTAAGCTTGATTGGGCCGCGGTGTTGAGTGTTTGTTAGAAAATATAGGTTAGATGTGCAGTGTGTCTGTACTTAAGTGTTTAATTTGAATATGAAAAGAATGTCTATATCTGAAACCTGACTGCCTCATCCCCTTTCGATGTAAACAGAGAGGTTTCAAATAATTGTGTATAGAATTTTTCTTCAATGTTTTCAGTGCGGTTTTGCTAAGTGTCTTTCCCATGGGGAAATAGTCAGTGCTGTTACAGATCCGACTGCTGAGGGCTGCTCAGGCCACGTGCTCATTCGACACAAGCTGCCTGGCATTTAAAACCGTCCCTTTCATCACTCACTTTGGTCTGAAAAGAAGCAGTATTAAGTTGCTGTACTAAAGGCAAAGCATACCATCTCTTATATAGAGAGACCTTCAGTGTGAACTTAGCCTAGTGAGTACGAGGTAACTCCTCACCTGCCTGAAACGATAGCATAAGTAGATAGCAGCCCCAAGGGATTCTCTACCCAGAGCTTGCTAGGACTCTTCAGATGGAGATAAAGAAAGGGAAAAATGTTAACAGTCAGTTTTCCCCACATAGCTCCATTGTTTCAATAATCTTGATTATTCTCATAGAAGCCTATAAGAATCATAAAGATTTGATTCTCAGATATTCAGATCCAGTAGATTTGGAAAATGGTTCACCTCTTTTAATTTCCCACTTAGCGGGGACACTACTGTTTCCCCTCCTTGTGAGCACGTTAATATCAGTCACTCCTCATGACTTGGACTGAGCCCAAAATCATAAGCATCTGGACTGTTCTGTTGGTCCTCTGGTTGTGTCCGACTGTTTTCTATGGAGAGATCCCCAGAGTATGGCGTTGGTCTGCCCGCCGCCGCCTGCCTCTCAAGTCAAACTGTTGGTCTAAGTAGGAGTGTTTTCCCTGACCCCCACCCCCAGAGGCCTCCAGCGAGCTTCTAAGGTTGGCAGTGCACATCTCAGGCAGTGCTTTCAGTGTCGGTGTGCACAGGTGGGAAGCGGCCGGGGTCTCGGCCGAGAATGGAGCTGTTGCAGCAGTGGGGCTGTGCGGGTCAAAGGCTGCTCTGCAGAAGCTCACGTGAGGCTCCTTGTTCCCTGTGCACTCAGCCTTCATCAAGTAAAAGGTGGCCCTGACCCCACCTCTTTAGCTGGGTTTGTGCTTAGAGCAGATGGGATTTCTCTTCAGAGACCTGGACCTGCTGTGGTCCTGGAGTTGGGAGCAGAGTGCAAGAAGAGAGATGTGTCCTGTCTGTGCCTTTTCTCTCACCCACATCCCTGCATGAGTGAAGCCTCTGGGAAGCAGCAGTGCTATGCTGTAGGACCTGCAGTTGACAAACATCTGCACAGGCACAGCCAAGTAGCAGTGGTATAACCCCACCCTCATCCCCAGAAAGGGCTGGAACTTGTGTGTTGTATGAAGCCTGTAAGCAGGTTCATACTGGACAGGCTGGGCTCTGAGCCATGCTTGCCTTAGGACTGCTCCATTCCTGGCACATCATCCGCCAGACAGGAATGTTCTCTTTTGAGATGTTACTTACTTAGATTTTCCCACTAATTTTATTCTACTCCTTTGAAAGAATTACCTACTTGTGCTTCAAGGGTTCAGCTTCTGAGCTGCCCGGCAGTTGAGGGAGGCTTCCTCACCACCTGTGCTACCAAGTGCTTTTTGATGTGTTTAATCAGAATTTAATTAAAACCCAATCTTTGCTGGGTGGTAGTGGTGCATGCCTCCAGTACTCAGGAAGCAGAGGCAGATAGATCTCTGAGATTGAGGCCAGCCTGGCCTACAGAGTGAGTTCCGGGATAGCTAGGGCTACAAATCCTGTCTCAAAATATAACAACAACAACAACAATACCACCACCACCACCACCACCACCACCAATCTGGCTGAATAGTTTCCCCTCATCCATGTCTGCCTCATTCCTCTAACGCCTGACACTTGGACAGTGTTCTTGTGAACCCTAGAACTTTGGCTCTTTCCCACATATCCCTGGAGAATATAACTGCTGTTTCTGTTTCTGCTTCTGAGATACAAGCTGTTCTTCTCAGCCCAAGGAATCCATTAGAACCAGAGGCACAATGCTGAGAGCATCTCAGACTTGCTGGGACTCAAGTTCACTTTCCCTGGGAACAAGGGATGGGAGTCGAACTAGACAGCTGGCTTCTTTGTCAGCTCATCATTTACACCTTTGATTAGAGTCTAGGAGTTCCCAATATGTTCTTCAGTTCAGAATGCCCCTCGTGTCTCTGCATAGTTTTGCCTGTGTAAGATAGTTAAGTTTAGGAAACATGTGTATGTAACTGTAAAGTTTTATTTGTATGACTATGGTGATCAACAAGTATCACTTTATCAGCACCCCATAACCCTTGTGAGTTTGCCCAAGACTCCCCAGTGACTTCAGTGTTGCCTACTTTAATATGTAGCATTCAGGGTTTGGTGCCATAACCTCCTATTTTTATAAGAGTCATTGAGCCCATGTCTTGGTTTCTTTTTTCTATCACCATGAAAAAATACCCTGACAAAAGCAACTTAAAGGAGAAAGGGTTTGGATTAGCTGTTGAAGGCATGGTCCATCATGGTGGAGAAGTCAAGGCAGCGGGGGCTTGAAGCAGCAGCTGGTCACATTTTACACACACACACACACACTCACACACACACACACACAGTCAACAGAAGGAGATGAATGTATGCATGCTAGTGCTCAGCTCCTTTTCTCCATTTCATATCATTCAAATTCCTGCTGATGGAATGGTGCTACCCACAGTGGACAGGTCTTCCATCCCAATTAACATAATTGAGACAGTTCCCCACAGACATGCTCAGAGGTTCCTCTGTGAGGGGACAGTTCTAACCATCACCCACAGTCTGAATTGTTTAGGAACCACACCCCTCTGTAGTGTTTGTGGTTTTGCTCATCTGGACCTGTCTAACGTTGAGAGCAGTACAGTGCTTTGGCTCTGAGCTATACTGGTGGACCAGTCTTTTTCTGTGGGAGGCCTGGTTTGCTGATTAGCAGAAGGTAAGAGTTGATAGTGTAGGCTCTCAAGACCTAAAGAAGGGAAAATCCTTTTAGTAAGTTTAGTTAAAAGTACTTGACTCTAAGGACCCAGGCACTCTGGTTAGCTTCAGTCCCAGCTCATGCAGGCAGTCACTGTGGCCTTGCCAGCACCGGCACAGTGTGTGGCAGCCATTTCCCATCCATAGTCAGTGTTCAGAAGCTGAGAGATGAGATGCAAGTGAATTATGGCCTCTGTCCTCCATCAGTCCTGTTGCCTTCCCCGCCTCAGATCGCTCTGCTGTGTGCACGTCCTCACGACTCCCTTGCTGCTTACATTTCTTTTTTTCCCCTAGGTGTCTCTCCTTCCCTTCTAACTGGCAGCAGCCCCCTTCACCTCAGGAGTGGGCTTTAGAACTGCTCTGCCAGGCAGCTTGCTAACTTCTGTGTAGCTCTCTGAAGCAGGTAGAGAAACCTTTTGCTCAATGCATGCTGCTCACACCACCTTTCCTGTCCCAGCCCTCAGTGTACACCTTTGCCATGTTCCCTCTGACTCGGCTAAGCACTGCCTCTGCAGCGCTAACCCAGTTTCTCTTGCAAGCGCTTGTTGCATTGTGTGGTGCTTCTGAGATGTAAGCAACTGTCCGTGGTGCCCGGAGTCAGCTCCAGAGGCCAGAGCCCAGGGACTGACTGCTGACGAGCTTGCTTCTGAGTGCTGCCTTTTCATGCCATAGAGACTTTCAGTCACAACTCGTGGAGACTACGACTAAAATGCTAATGTCTCCTTTGGATCATGCTATTGCCCTATGAGAAGAATGTCCAGAGCCTTCCTCTTCAAAGAGACCTTACGTAGTGAGCTGTGTTCACTGGGTGCCGCTTATTAAAGTGACCTTTCTTTGCACCAAGTAAACACAGGTTACCTTGAATGTCCGTCTCGGAAGCTGCTAGTGTCGAGAATCCAGCCATGCATCACTGAGATGGGCTGAGCAGGGCAGGGAGGGCGTCTACTGTCTGTCTGTTCCCAGGTTTTCTTTAAGTACCCTGGATTTTTTTTTTTTTTTTTTTTTGTGAAATTGAACATTCCAGGTGTGAAAAGAGGGAAGATTCCCAGTTTCTACACCAGTGTTACTGCATGAATTTTGAAATTATTCTAATTGTGTCATATACGAAAAGCCATGAACATAGGTGCTGTATCGCTGCCTGTTGAGACAGTTACCCATGTAGATATTATTTAGAGCTTCCCAGTCGTCTGTACTGGGTGCTGGTCCCCAAGACTGATAGAAAAAATGCCTGATTTCCTTTCTCTCTTGCAGGACCTGGAGTTGCTGGCTACCTTACAGCAGGTACATCCTCATCAGCCATGTCTAACCTGCCGCCTCCTGTAGACCATGAGGCAGGAGACCTTGGCTATCAGACTTGAAACACTCAGACAGTAAATGCTGGAAGGCCAGTACTGTGCCCACATTCCTCCAACATGCTGAAACAGGCTCTGCTGCCTTTCTCCTGGTTTCATGACAGTGTTATTCCTTTTTCTATGAATAGACTTTTATTTAGGAGAAGAGTCCATGATTCTGACGTATCACGTTCTGAGAAAGCACTCTGTGGGTCAGCCACCTGGGTACACAAGAATTTCTTCTTCTTGATGTATGTAAGCACATTTTGTTCCTTTATATCTGTTTACAAGACTGTGAATCAAAAAGACAAACTTTCTTCCTAGTTTTTATAACTTTTTTTTTAATTACTGTGACTGTGGGATTAAGCTGCAGTCTACAAACATTGGGCTAAATCTTATCCCAGAGCAGGGCGCCTCTCTCTCCTGCACCAGGTCTCCATGACCGTCTTCCTCTCATCGTCCCTCCACCCGTGACCAGATCCTCAATCATTAACTCTGAGAGCTTGGTGCACATCGGTGTGTATGACAGGCGTCAACAAACTGAACGACAAGGAGCTTGTGCAAAAAAATTTAAACTAAAAATGGATGTCGAGATGTTATGTAAGAGATTAGTGTAATTGTGAAATGTTCTATACATTATCAAATATATAAAGCTTTCTATATTGAATGTACATTATACAGATCATTCATATGTGTACATAAAATTTTAAAAATAAAGGGAATTGACTGCTTTGTTAATGAGATATGTATGTTCTGTAATTTTAGCCTTTGGAAACTTTTTCCATGTTCACTTTTGGGGGAGATGGAACAGAAGCAGACAGACAGCCCTCACTCACACAAAGCTGGGCCCACCTCCGTTCACTCCTCCCTGGAAGCAGCAGCTCAGCTACTTCCTAAGTCGTGTTTAGGTATGGGCTAAGGAATGCTGCAGGAGGGTCATAGTCTAATGTTTCAGTAGGGAGGTAAGGAGCCAGTGAATATTTCTAATAACAGATCCTAGTGCATAGGTCTTCCAGTTAGACCGCAGACTACAGAAAATGTAAACATGGAAAGTCACACAAACACTTGTCCACATCCTTTTTTGTTTTGGTTTGGTTTAAGACAAGGTCACCTCATTGTGACACAGGCTCTCCTCAAGCTTGTAATTCCATGTGTGCTTGCTGAGAGAGCTTGAGTTTCAGTCTGAGGGTAGAAATAGTCCAAGATACAGAAGAGAAGCATGAGTAACAGGCAGCAGGAAGGTAAATACAGATAGTTGGTATGACTGGTGGACAGAGAGAGGGGGGAAGGAGAAACGGGGGGGGGAGGCACAGAGACAGAGACACAGGCTGGCCATTGGCATCCAGGTCTGATAGTGGTTTGAAAAAGATCTGAGCAGGCATTGCATACCCTACTGACAATCAAAAGCTCAAGGCAAT
The DNA here is from genome assembly GCA_902729485.2 of Mus minutoides. Classification (NCBI taxonomy): domain Eukaryota; kingdom Metazoa; phylum Chordata; class Mammalia; order Rodentia; family Muridae; genus Mus; species Mus minutoides. The sequence continues at coordinate 75,427 of CACVCL010019524.1, read as the reverse complement.
TTACACACCCTGACTGGGGCTCTAGCTCCGTGGTAGAATGCTGACTTAAGATGTATGAGGCCCTCAGTTCAGTCTACAGCACTGCAAAAAATTAATTAATTAATTAATTTTAAAATTAATATGGAGCAACATCTAACACTAAAGGCCATTTGAAAAACCACATGGAAACTTCATGTGTATGTGTATACATATATACATACACACGTGAAAACAACTAATAATAAGGGAGACAAAGCCACAACTAGATATTTATGTCACCAAGTAAGACCTCCAGTGCCAGGAATGGGTTCTCTCTTGAGTTGTTGGTCAAAGGGATCCCACAAAAACCCCCAAACATCACAGGCTATTGGTGGTTCACCACAATGTGATGGTAAAGTCCAGTAGCAGAAGACAGCATTTACTTATGTGATAGAACATGGAGACGTTGAGCTGGTGGCATACACTGACGAGTGTTCATGGGGCCTGAAGGTGCTCTGCACACCACTAGAGGAGAAGGGAAACCATCAGTATTACCCAGATACAAACCCCAGAACCAACAACAGAGACTGGAGCACTAGTATTGCAGAACAAATGTTATCGAAGTGACCAACCAATTTGAACTGTGTTTAAACCCAGCCCATGGTCAAGAACCTGACACTAGAGAGGTCATAGACTCTTGGGGTGGGGTGGGGGACCTAAAGGAGCACAGCAATGAAATGGCTCTGAATGTCTTACCACAATACCCGTAAATCGGCACCTCACTCAGTCCTCCTCAGAGAAGCTTCTTGTAGTGGACAGGAATTAACACCACTGGCCAGGATGCAGAGGGAGAGACTTTAGAGAACTTTGACCTGAATGGATCTCTTTATCAAACCCTTCCCATCAAGTCTCGGGGACCTTCTGTGTGGAAGAGGAGGCAGAAGATTCTAAGAGCTAGAGGGGACGGATGACCCCAAGAAAATGGTGTCTTCTAGACACAGGACTGATGACCATGTGAATTCACAGAGACTGGAGGCACAGACAGGGCCTATACAGGGTCAAGGCAGACAGGCTCCCCAGCACACAGGGTGTCACCCCTAACCAAGCAGTTTCCTGCAGCTGAACAGGAGGTCAGTTTTCTCCAGTGGAGCACACTCTAGGGCAGGCCCCATGCGCAGGAGTAGTTGGCCAACACAAAGCAAACTCCGTGGTATTCTTGGAGAGTTTTTGTTTCATTTTACTGGGTTGGTTGGTTGGTTGGTTGGTGGTTGGTTGGTTGGTTGGTGGGTTGGTTGGTTGGTTGGTGGGTTGGGGCACATTTTGTTCTAATTAGTCTTTTTTTCGTTTTTGTTTGTTTCTAGTGGGGTTTGTTTTGTTTTTCAATAAAAAGAAAGTTGGGTGGGTAGAGAGATGGGAAGGATCTAACAGGTGTTGAGGCAGATGTAAAAACAATATACTGTTGAAAAAATTGAGGAAAAAGATCAGCGGTGGGTACAATCGATTTGGTGTATTGCAGAGCAGATGGTAGCACTCACAAGACACACCGAGGGGTGCACAGGCCTTTGGGGAGCAGGGCAAAAGCACCAGGATTGCTCAGAGACATGGCTCTGAACTTGAGGACTCACGGAAGCCAACCATAATTGTAAAACAGGAAACTGCATTGTTAGCACTTGGGGACTGGCATTAGAGAAAAAAACAGAGACCTAACTTGGAGTTGAACTCTTTTGAGTTTTTTGGAGGGAGTGCATGGCCTCGTAGAAAGTCGGTCCACCTTATCTACAGTTTCAGTCATTTGGAATCAGCTGTGACCCTGAAATACTAAATGGAAAATTGCAGAAATGGGCACGTCAGTTCTGAATTCCATGCCTTTCTGAGCTACATGGTGTACTACATATGAATTGCTTTTCTTGTCTCACTGACAAAATACCTCACCAAAGCATTTACAGAAGGTTTGTTTGTCTTGGCAAAGCATTTGAGGGTACAAGTTGCATTGTGTCCAAAACCAGGGAGGGGACAGCAAGAAGTGGTGGTGCTCACTTTAATCTTTTTTATGTACTCTGAAATCCCATTCCGTGGAATGATACCTCCCACGGTCCCTTTAGGCCTTCCCATTTTACTTAATCTAGAAAAAATCCCACACAGGCCTATCGTCTTTGGTGATTTCTAGATCCTGTCAAGTTAATAAAATTAAGTCTCATACATAATAGAGTTTCACAACCCCTACTCTATCCTACACATGAATGTGATTCATCTCTCAGCTAGAATACCCACCCACTAGTTAAACCATACCTGCCTCAATAATCACATGACTATTGAAGTATTACAGAGCTTCCCCATCCACCTACCCACCCACCCATCCACCCAAAAGCACATTAGCAATGGTGCAATTAGTATATGCCATAGAAGCTAAAAAGAACTTCCTCTAAGTCAGTGGTTCTCAACCTTCTTCATGCTGTGACCCTTTAATACAGTTTCTCATGTAATGGCCCCAACCTTAAAATATTTTGTTTCTATTTTGTAACAGTAGTCTTGCTACTGTTTTGAATGGTAATGTAAATATCTGATATGCAGGATATATGATATGCAAGCCATGTGAGAGGATTGTCTGATCCCCAATAGGGTCTTGAACCACAAGTTAAGAACCACTGCTCTAGCCGGGCGTGGTGGCACACACCTTTAATCCCAGCACTTAGGAGGCAGAGGCAGGCGGATTTCTGAGTTCAAGTCCAGCCTGGTCTACAAAGTGAGTTCCAGGACAGCCAGGGCTACACAGAGAAACCCTGTCTCAAAAAACAAAAAAACAAAAAACAAAAAAAAAGAAAGAAAGAAAGAAAAAGAACCACTGCTCTAACTGAGAAGATAAAACAGTACAATATTTTGTGAGAGACCATTTTCACATAACACACAGCACAATATTATAATTCTATTTTTAATCTTACTTGCCTAATTCATAAGCTTCTAAAAATGTGTTTATACAATGTAGGACACCATCACTTCCACCCCATAGGGAATGGTGTTGCCCACAGTGGGCTGGAACTTCCCACATGGATTAAGTTAAGACAATGCCCAGACAGGTCCACAGGTCAACCTGACTTAAGACAATTCCTCATTAATTCTAGAGTGTGTTGAGTTAACAATTAAAGGGAACACAGTCTCTTCCTCACTTACAGAAACACCTGACACTTCTCCTGGTCCTTTGCATTCCCCCTGTGCTTATTAGGTGTGTTTGTTAATAATTATTAAGTGTGTTTGTTAATAATTACCCAACATAGAAAACAACTTCACCTTTGGACTAGTAGATGGCTACTAACTTTAATTTAGAGATAGAGAGGTAGATCACAGCACTGTGGAATTTGGAGGCCCTGAATAGAGAAAGTGGGGTTGGGAAGTTAAAAACATTTTTACTATCAAACATGGAAGAAGATATATATACATCGCCATTGTTTGTAATTAGAAGAGAAAAGGGAGGTTCCAGAACTGTCATGAAAAGTCTGGTTACATACACAAATAAAAATGTTGACACATTTTTCACGTTGCTAAGGCCCTGGGTTTCTATCCTAGTTACCAGGTTGCTGCACACATGAGTTTTCGGTAATTTAGGGTAGCATGTGTAAAGTGTATTTCCGGCAAAGACCATTGCCTCACTCTCTGGCTGCTGAACAAAGGGAAAGAGGAGCCTTGCACACCCAGGTTTGTTTGTTGTTTGTTTATTTGTTTGTTTGTTTGTTTCAGAGAATGGTTTATGAAGATGTGGTTTGAGTCAGGGGAGGAATGAATCCGTTTGCCTCCTAAGGCAAAGGTCAAATGTAAGTAATTCTACAAATATTTAGTTTTGCCTAAATTTAGGAAAGTCACTTCCATTAGAGTGTTTGCTCAGACACCAGTCATTCGTTATTTTATGTGATTTACAAGCCCCCTTTTCTTACCCGTTGCTCAGGTTTATCAGCATCCCAAGGCAAGAAGTGGAATGAGTTCTTAGCTGTATCAAACTTAAGACCGAGCTTGAACCTGTCTTGTGAGTCCTTGGGAGGATCGAGGCAAGATCAGAGTTCTGAGCAATGGAGCTGGAAGCACTTCCAGAAGCCATTATCAGTAGATGGAGGACTGACAGCCACACCCTTCCTGCAGCAGGGACTTTCCTAAGGGCAGGTTGGAACATCTTTGCAGTAAGGCCCTGGTGTGAGTGCTGACAGGTGTATTCCTCCAGCCTGAGAGCAGGAATGTGATGGGGTGGGGGGAAAACAGGAAAGGGACCACTGGGCCGATGAAGGAAGAAGAACATGTTGAAAATATAATCTGTCATTCAAAGCATTTGTATCCTCCAGACAACAGTTTGCCACTTTGGGAAGCAGAATTCTGTTGTTCTGAGTGTTAAAAATCAAGCTTTATAATATTTAAATTTATTTTTATTTATGTGAGTGTGTGTGTGTGTGTGTGTGTGTGTGTGTGTGTGTGTGTGTACACTCAAGCATGCGTGCATGTGCACACATGCTGTGACACTCAAATAGAGATCATAGGAACGTTCACTTGATTCTCTCCTTCCACCATGTGGGTCCCCAGGATCAAACTTAGACAATCAATCTTGGTAGCAGTCACCTTCACCTGCTGAGCCACCTCACTGGCCTGAGCATATACATTTTAAAGAGCAGGAAAAAAGAGCAAAAGTGCGAATAGCCAATATTGAGAGGTAAGAAGCAGAGTGAGAAGACCTCACAGGAACCAGGCATGATAGCATGCTCTGTAATCCAGAGCTTGGGAGACAGGACCAGGAGTAGCCGGCTTACGAGTTTCAGGCTAGCGTGAGCCCTAGCGAGAAGCGGTCTAAAAACAAAACAGGACTGGGAAGATGGCTCCGTAGGTAGAGTGCCCACTGCTCAAGCACAAAGATAGAGGTTAAGTGCTCTAGAACCCACAGAAAAAGCCATGGGTCCACGCCCATGAGTGTACAGATTGGGCTCAGGTTGTTATTTTTTATTTGGAAGGGGATATGTGAGGTCCAGAAGGAGCTGAGGGGTGAATATGGTTAAATATATTTATGCATAAAACTCTCAAAGGATAGATAAAAATTCTGAATCTAAAAAACAAGGACAAGTATGGCAGAAGGCTCCTGAAGCCTTAGCATAGGGGTACCAGAGACAGGCAAATCCCTGAAGCTCACGGGCCAGGTGGTGCTATCAAATTGATGAGCTTCCAGGTTAGTCAGATACTCTTGTCTCAAAAAGTAAAACTATAGAGCAACTAAAAGACAGCACAACTGGGAGTAGTGGCGCACGCCTTAATCCCAGCACTCGGGAGGCAGAGGCAGTTGGATTTCTGAGTTTGAGGCCAGCTTGGTCTATAGAGTGAGTTCCAGGACAGCCAGGGCTACACGGAGAAACCCTGTCTCGAAAAACCAAAACCAAAACCAAAAACAAAAACAGACAGCACCCACATGCATGCACACCTGCAGACACATCTACACACACAAGACCACATACAGCAACAACACATTCACACAACACACACACAGTGCTTAAGGGGCAATGCCAAAAGAGAGAGATCGAAATAAGAGACAAGTTAAACAGAAGCTCAGCTCAGGATGCCCTCAAGCAAATAAATAAGTAAATAAATAAAATAACATTCAGTTGGGAAAAACAGCCTAGTTTCAAAACAGGGGTAAAGGCAAAACCGTTGAACACATTCCCAGAAGGAAGGAAGTACCCAGCCTAGTGGAGGATGGCGAATGTCACAAATGTACATCACTTAAGGTGGGAACAAGAAGGTCCTCAAAGCGTTTGGAGAGTTCCAGGCACCAAGGAGAACGTTTTTTCAAAAAAGGAGAGAGCATCAGGTGAGCGCTGTGTGCTCGATGATGGTACAAGCTAGGAGACGAGGGGTCATAGGTGAGGGGGTCATAGGAGACAAGGGAGTCATAGGAGGTGAGGGGTCATAGGTGAGGGGTCATAGGAGGTGAGGAGGTGATATCTTCAGGGTTCTAAGGCCGAGACTCTGTCCAAAGTTCGTAGTTCTAATTCCTTTCACTTGAGAGCCCAAGGGCTACCCGAGACAGGGGAGGGCAGTACTCCTGTTGGTCGCCCTGAGTACTTCACCTGCGTAGCTGTTTCAACTGTAAACTTCAGTTTGACACTGGTTGCTAATCACTGTTTGGTGAACACTTTAAAGGTTTGGATTTTGGCAACACATTGTACCCGACGGTTAAATTAATTTGGTCATGATACATAAATGTTACTCTAACGATTCTAGATCAAGAACACTGTCCACAGACTATTCTGATCTTCAGTATTTCCAGCCACTCAAATGGCTACTGAGTGGACCAGGCGTGTTTCGGGGCATTCAATGCCCATGGTGGTCATATGGGGAGTGGCATACCCACCTGCTGCTTCTCTCCATTGCCTGCAGAGGACGGGAGGTTCTGAGAACTCCCTGGAGAGGAATGGGATAAAGCTGACAGGAAAGAGTTGCTGTTCTGTGCTCTAGGACGACGATGGCTGGTTGTGACTGAAGCTGAGGGAGCGGTACATGTGAACAGCGGAACCCAAGGATCAACAACCCCAGGAGGATTTTAGTTCAACTGAAAGGACAAGGGACATCCACCCTCTTCAGGGCACTGAACTGTGGTCAGAATGGCCCTGAATAAGAAAGGAATGGGGGCACTGCTCAGGATCTTAGACCGGGTCCTGAAATCCTGGGGATTGGAAGAAGACAGATTTCAGGGGAAATCAGTCCTTCGGTGGCTTACCCTGGCCACTTTGATCTGGCTCCAGCATTCTGTACCTAACTGTGGCCCCAGCCTTTGTGGTAGGGTCCTTGAGACAAGTGGATCCAGATGGGCTATATAGCAGGGGCATTTACATCTGCCACAGCTGAGACGCTCGTGCACATGAAAGATTGACTGCTGTCCCAGATCTGTGAGGCACGGGGTACCTCACCCAAGTCCCAAGGGACAAATGCAAGGACTCAGGAGAGCTATCACCTACAGTTATGTGTCCAAACCTGAACTCTGAGCATGTGCAACCACACATAGCTCTCTGTGTGTGTTGTGTGTATGTGTGTATATATGTATATGTGTTTGTATTGTATGTATGTGTATATTGTGTGTGTGTTGTGTGTATGTGTTATGAATGTTTGTGTGTGCATTGTGTGTGTGTTTTACTCAGCACTAGGGACTGGAACTCAAGTCCTCATACTTGCAGGGCAAGGGCTCTTACCCACCACACTATCTCCCCAGCTCTGTGTATCCTTTGTCTGTTCTGTTACACCTCGGGAAGGTCTCTACCACACCCTCCATCTCCAGAAGCCCAGACATTGCCTGTAGTTGTGTAAACCCTCACCTGGGAGGCCAACAGTAATGAACAGGGTCAGGTGACTCCTAAGAGCTCCTTGGCTTCACAGCCCCATTGAAATATCTAGCTTAGCGTTCCGTGAGAAACTGTCTCAAGGCAACAAGGCCAAGATGTCTCAGAGAAAGCAGCAGCCTTGGCCTCTGCGTGTGCTTACACCCACATAGTCAACACTCAGTGTCCATAGAAAACACTCACACACTGTTTTAGTTACAGAGAGAATAAAAGTAAATCTATAAGGAAGGAGCTGAACCTCACAGGAAGAAGCCCCCCTCCCTCTGCTGGGCTTTGATACCCAGCGTAAACAAAGCCCTGGCTGACCCACCTTCCTACCCTTTGCCTCATCTTCTGTTCCAGGACAAGGCAGTCAGACACGTCCCTTTCCCCTTACCTATCACCATTTCCACTTGATAACAGGGATGTAGGAGGTCAGGCCAGAGGAAGACCCCAAGCCAGACAGTGGAGAAACTCTCAGCTCTGCCAGTCCTTTTCCAAGCTGGGGACCAAATTTCCAAGTGTGAGAATATTCCACCCATCATCCCATAAAAGCCCCCAGAGACTATTTCCAACTTTGAAATAGGGAATGCTTTTCTGTGGGGTGCGTTATCTGTACCCCGTTTTCTCAACCCTACACCTTGACCGGTCTCTGTCTCCGTGTGTTCCAGTAGAAGCAGCAGACACTAGGAGCTCCAGGCTCCAGTGCCTCAGGTCCCAGTTTGCCTTGAAGCTTTAACCTTTGTTACCTGAAGTCCCTGAGTAACAGGTCATGAATACAAATATCCCTACACCAGGAGGGGCAACCACTGATTTGTAGTATTGTCAGCCATGATTGTGGAACCATCTACGATCGTGGATGGGACCTTTCCCTGGATAGTTCTGGGACTTCTGCATGTGCAGTTGTAGGCTTAAGGCCATGGGCTGTGGAGACCTATGTGGAAGCTATAGTCATAGTTTCCCATGACGAGGACAGGTGGCAGCACTGGGTTTGTTTGAAGTCTAATACACCCAATTAACCTGTAACACACCTGACCAAGGGCCAGGTAACATCCCAGAATGCTGGGAATTATAGTTCTTGAAAAAAGTAACAAAGCCTCATGGGAAAGTATGATAGCCTATAGGTTTGTCCATGTAAACTCTTGCAACACATGGTTTGGGGCCATTCCAGCTAGGAAATTCCAGGGAATAATCCTGATTAAAGTCCATCTCTTGGACAGTATTTAATATTTAATAAATCTTGCTTTAAGTTTGTCCCAGATTATTGGAATTGTGGTTTTTTCCCCTCTGGTAAATCTCAGGATTAACAGAAGCTGCTAGCCTGGAGATTTTTGTGGGACAGGTGCTTTGGTCATCAGCAAGCGTAATTCCAAGGACATGCGTCCAATGGGAGACCTTTCCTATGGGCTGTTTTAGGCACAGATCATAGTCTGGATATTGCCTGATGGGCTTTGCAGGTTCTTCTAGCCCAAAGCAAAGAACTGGATCAGAGACATTTGGTTAGAAATGAAGACAGCTTATTATGGAAAGGGAAGCATTCCAGCGAATGGGGACGATTGTGAGCTCTGGGAAAAGCCCAAAGCACTAGGTCTGGAGCCACAGGGCCATTGATAGGTCACTTACCAAGCGCCCACCTCTCCTATGTTTGGGTTGCACAGGCTTTTCTTGTGGATGCTCTGAGCCGTGTTTGCAGCTCTGGTGGGGGAGAGTTCTCAGTCTTGCTGTCAACTGGCTTATTTTGTATGTTAATCTTCTATTGCATTCTATTTTATGTGTGCATGTGTGCCACAGTGTGTGTGTGTGTGTGTGTGTGTGTGTGTGTGTGTGTGTGTGTGTGTGTGTGTGTATGTGTGTGTGGTGGTGGTCAAAGACAATTAATGGGAGTCTGTTGTTGTAATTATTTAATCTCAGATCAGGGTTTCTACCCCACCTTAAATAATTCCGTTCCCAGATAAAAGGCACACAACTTTTGTGTTTATCAGCACTAGAGCTGGGCAGATATCTACCCACCATGCTATTATTTTACTTCCCTATCAATAACCCCGAGTTATAACTTATGTTCTCTCTGGGATGCTCTTAACTCTAGTTGGCCAGCCCTCATGGCCATGTTTTCATAACTCACCTACCCTATGGCATCTCTCTTCTCTTTACCTTCTTCCCTCTCCATGAGTTTTCTCTACAGACCCCAAGCCCAGGAACCCAAACCCCACCTATCTCTCTCCTGCCCAGCTAAAGGCTGTAGGCATCATTATTCACTAATCAGAGATAACTTGGGAGGCAGGGACACATAGCATCACTTGTGTATATGTAGATTCTCTCTTCCCTGGGGTCTACTAGGCCGTGGGGACCAGTATTGAGTATTGCAATACATTGCAAAAGACAGAACCTCGACAGGAGCCGGTTCTCTTCTTGGGACTTGAACCTGGGCCATCAAGCTGGGTGGCAAGTGTCTTCCCCTCTGAGCCATTGTGCTGGCACACTGTGGGATGGGTAGGAGTGGGGCTGGGGGCTGGTAGCCATGTCTGCAGAGGTGAGCATGGTTGGGACCTTTCGCAGCTCCCAGCTGATGGGTGTTAGTGAAGCCAGGACTCTGTACCAGCCGCCCTATCCTCAAGGCCATGGATTGGGAAAGAGACCTCCTCCCTAGCTCCCCCAGGGCCAAGCATGGGTGTCGCCCGAGCTGCTTCCTTCCCATTTTGTGGTATCTCTGCTGACTCGTGAATCTTTATTTAAAGAAATGTCATGAATAATTTCTGATTCTAACTGAAGTCACACAATACAGGCAGACTGGAGCAGAAAGAGCAGGCAATGAACGTAGACTAGGAACCAGCCAGCTCTGCTTTAGATAACTGCTCTCGCTCCGTGATGGCTATGGTGTTAGATCCAGTGACTGGGTGACAGTGTCTCTGTGGTTGTCCTTGGGAGACAGTGTATCCAACCACACCCTTCCTTACCAGATAGAGCAGCCTTGAGAAATAAATAGACTGTACCTAGAAAATGAGAGGAGTTCAAAGTTGATCTTCTAAGATCCCAGTCTGCTGTAGAAGTGAAGGAGGATGGATGCCGTTTTAGCTGAAGATGCTGATAACATATACTGGGGCTAAAAGACATTGCTCTAAGAGAAAAACAGTCTTGATGGGCTAATGAGATGGCTCAATGGATGAAGGTGCTTGCCACCAACTTGGAGCACATGAGCTTCGTCCTGGGAACCGACTGAGTAGTTGTGGGAATCCTAGACAGCATAGAGCAGTGTCAGAGCAGAAAAGAACTAGACAAGATATTAGGGAAGCCAACAGCTGGGAATGGCCCGTGAACGTGACGGAAGCCATGCACTGCCTTAGGAGAGGTGGGATAATGAACTGAATACTCCAGAACTGCTCACTCCTGCTTCCATTTCAGAGCTCCTTCTCCAACCAACAGAACTGACAGAAACACACAAGGGACAAAGTCATAGAGAGAGATGCATAGTGAAAACAGCCAGGGCGGCTACCACACATCCACACATCTGAACAGACCAGGGCGGCCACCACACACTCATACATCTGAACAGACCGGGGTGTCTGGTGATGTCTCACCTTGTGCCCAATCTCCCCTCTCATGTCTTAACCAAATAATACCTTGTAAGACAAGACTTGCCTCCAGAAGTGTTCAGACCAGGTGACTTTAGATTTACCTTTTTTCTTCTATTTTAGGTGGCAGTTTTGGGGTGCCTCTAATATGTTTCTCAGTAATTGGCCAGAGAGGATTTTCTTGGGGCCCTTGAACATCTCAGGGGCACACTCTCAATAGTCTTTTCTAGCTGGTACACTCCTCCCTTCAGGGAATCCCAAGGCCCCTAAGTATTGGGATCCAGTCTCTGGGGATCTCGCTGGGGCCTCTAAAATGTTGTGGAGAGCATACCAGAGATGACCACTCAGATATGGTTTATTGCGAATTGAAAGTCTTTATTCCAGCCATTTAGGACCACACTCAGGTATCTGGGACCCAAGTGTAATCCCTGAGCATTTAGAGCAAGGGGATTTTAAATGTTAAAATCCACATCCTGTTATCTTACCCAGCAGCTACACGGGGATGTTTTCACAAGCAAGCAGTTTGATAGAAGGTCAGATGGCTGTAAGCTGAAGTGAGGGAGGTTTTCATCAGGCCGTCGAATAGATGCTGAGATAAGTAAGCAGGTGTCTTGACCTAGGGTTTCTAGAATAGGTGTGGGTAATTCCCCATGGGATTCTCCATCAAGAAGAGTAAATTTGTTAAACCCAAAATGGCATCAGCCAGAATAGGAGGAGGAGGAGCTGCTAGACTGTCTTCCCTTGTCACACAGGGGAAGCAAGAAGATTGTAACCTCAACCCTGATTGGAGGTGGTGGGCCAGGATGTACTTACTGCACACCAGTAGTTAAGAGAAGCTGCCACTAAGCCCAGACACCCCAAAGTTCTGACTACAGCATTCCACAGTGCTCACAGGATTTACATCCAATTTGGGCAGCTGCCTTGTTCCAAAGACTGAACTCACACTGGGTCCTTCCAAGTCCCCAGAACCCATATTTCTACAACAGCCACTGTAACATGCCATCTTGTCCTAGGGGCTATCAGCCGTCCCACTGGCTCTGCCAGAAGGCTAGGGCCTGCATGTCCCACAAGCCTGAGGATAGCCCTTTAGCATCCCGAATCCTGCTACAAGTTTCATGCTAAGACCTGCTTGGGTCCCTGGATCCAGCCTGGGACTCAGAATCCAGGCCACAGTGAGGGCAGACTGTGGAGAAAGCATATTTGGTTCTCACTCCCGAGACATGGTTGGCTCTTTTGTAGCGGCTTCACATGGTTAAAGAGCAGCCTTGGGTCACAGCTTAGTCATACCAGAAGGTTTACTTTGTGTCTTGGAAGTAGGGATGAGAAGTGTGGTCTATATCTATGGGATGACAGGCAGCCCTCTGGGGTCCAATTTCCACAGGCCAAAAATGTCAGTTTAAGCCATTTTGCACAGAGTGGACTCAGAAAGAATAATGATTACAGCATTGACTTTTATAAAAAAAAAAAAAAAAACAAAAAAACAAAAACGTTTTCTCTAGTCTCATGACAAGATCATCACTAACTCCCACAGAGCTGAGAGGACCCTGGCTCCCAAGTCAACCATGAAGTCATAGACCCTGACTTCACAGGCTTCCACTCTAGACATCAGATGCAGGGTGCTGTTTTGTAGCTGGGGCTTCGAATCACCAAGAACAAATCTTACTGCGCCCTTAGATGATCTTCAGGATGCTTGTGGCCAAAGGATGGGTCTTTGATAAACAAGAACTACTTAACAACTTCCTGTCAAGCTAAAGTTTTGCTTTCTTAGATCAAAATGTGAACTCCAGTTAGAACACTTCATTCTCTAAACAAAAGAGACAGGGATACAAATCCTTACCACCCTTAATGACCAGCACGGACCAGCACGGACCAGCATGGACCAGCAAGGACCAGCATGGACCAGCACGGACTATTGCTTTTGGCTGGGCCATTCCCTATGGCTTACAAATTTTGTCACATCTGTAGGTTGCTTGAAGAGTATGATAATTTTGACAATATTGATTCTTTTATTTATTATTATATCTAAGTACACTATAGCTGTCTTCAGACACACCAGAAGAGGGCGTCAGATCTCATTACGGATGGTTGTGAGCCACCATGTGGTTGCTGGGACTTGAACTCAGAACCTTCAGAAAAGCAGTCAGTGCTCTTAACCGCTGAGCCATCTCTCCAGCCCAGCAATATTGATTCTTTTAATCCATAAACACAGTCTTTTAATCTTTGCTTTCTTCAATATCTCTTATCCGTGTTTGTAATTTTCATCATAGAAACATTTCACTTTCTTTCTTAACTTTATTCATATGGCTTTTTTTTATAACAATTGTAAATGAGATTATGTTATAGTTTCTTTCTCATCAAATTACTGTTTGTTTGTTTGTTTGTTTGGAGACAGGGTCTCAGAATGTAGCCATGGCTGGCCTGGAACTTGCTGTGCAAATGAGGCTAGTCTCAGAATCATGGAGACCCATCTCGCCTCTGCCTCTGCCTCTCTGCCTCTCTGCCTCTCTGCCTCTCTGCCTCTCTGCCTCTCTGCCTCTCTCTCTGCCTCTCTGCGCCTCTGTCTCTCTGCGCCTCTGCCTCTGCCTCCCAAGTGCTGGAATTTAAGGCATGCTCCATCAAGCCCAGCTTTCTTACCACACTTATTATGTATAGAAAAGCAGCTGAGTTTTGTATACAGATTTTTAAAAGTCTTTAAGAAAAAACTTTAGGTTTTTGTACATATCAGAATACATCATATACAAACACAGATATGTTTCCCTTCCTATTTGTATGCCTTTTATTTCTCTTGATTAACTGTTTTGGATAAGACTTACAATATTATACTGTATGCAAGAAAGATACTTTTCCTTGTTCATTTTTTAAAAAAATTCTACATCTTTCCTTGATGAATATAATTTTGGGTGCCAAGTTTGTAGAGCATTTGTATAGGGGTATGAGCCTTTTATTCTTACTTTCCTCAGGTCTTTATGAAAAAAAGGTGTATTGAATTTATTTTTTGAGACAGTGTCTCATGTAGCCCAGGTTGGCCTCAAACTCACTAATAGTTGAGGATGATCTTGACTTTCTGGCCTTTCTTCCTTTACCTCCCAAGCACTAGGATTCTTGTCATTCACTGTCACATCTGGTTCATGTGGTACTGGGGACTGAACCATGGGTTTTGTGCTAGGTAAGCACTCTTCTAACTGAGCTACGGCCTCAGCCCAAGAGTACTGGATTTTGTCATCTGCTTTTATTGAGATGATACAAGAGTTTTCCCCTTCATTCAGATGGTGTGGTAGGTCTGTTAGCTGCATGTGTTCAACCACCCTTGCATACTGGAATGAAAATAACTTCATCATGCTAAGCGATTTATTTATTTGTTTGTTTGTTTATTGGTGTGCTGTTGAACTTGATTTGCTAGTATTTTGTTGAGAATTTTTGCATGGATCTTTTTTAGCAGGGATACTAATCTCTAGTTTTCTAGTCTTGCTATCTCCTTGTTTGGCTTTGCTTTTTGCTAAAAGAATAATTCTGGCCCCACAGAATGAGTCTGGAAGGGTTCCCTTTTGATTCTTTAGAATAGTTTGAGAATAATCAGTATTAGTTTTTCATCAAATGTTTAGCAAAATTCATCAGGAAGCCTGGGTGTTTCTTTGTTGGGTAACTTTCACTGTTGATTCAGTCTCTTTATTTGTTTTAGAATCACTCAGCATTTTTACATCCTCATGGCTCAATTTGGGGGTCTTATGTCTACAGAATGCTGTTTGTTTCTTTTAGGTTTTTGAATAATGTGTCTTATAATTCCTATGATCCTCTGTATTTCTGTGGGGTGAGTTCTGAGGTCTTCCTCTCCCATTGTAATTTATTGGGGTCATCTCATTATTTCTGGGTCCTAGCCTCTTTATTAACAATTTCCCATTCTCTGGTATGGGCACTCAAATGTACCTATACACCTGCCCTGCCGTTCTTTGTGGAGGAGTGGGAGACTGGTGGGCAACCTGCTCAGCTCTGGGTTCCTCTGTTCTCTCTGAGTTTAGCTATCCTATATTCTCTTGGATCTTTTTTTTTTTTCTTTTCTCAGATTCATGGTGTGTTTTGTCTCTTCTGTTAGATTTTTACCAATGAGGAAGGAACAAACAAACACATACAGAAGATTCCTTGAGAACAGATCATATGTGGGCAAAAAGAATCATTCTCTCTCAGTGAGACAAACAGAAAATGGAACCTCAGTTGAACCTGCTGTGCCACGTTTTATTCAGACCCCTGTAGACCCTCCTGGCTGTCAGGAAGCACCACCATTTAAGAGTGGGCTTCAGTGTTAAAATAAATTGCAATGTTAAAGTCTTGTATTAAATAGACACAAGACATAATATACCTCCAGAGTTGTTGGCATTAATTATAACCCAGACCATACTTTTTCTGTCTAGTTTATTAATAAGAGAAATTTCTGTTATTCCTACTTAATATCTGTCAAAAAGAAGAATCAAGTGGTGGCTATGTGTCTTAGTCAGGGTTTCTATTCCTGCACAAACATCATGACCAAAAAGCACTTGGGGAGGAAAGGGTTTATTTAGCTTACACTTTCACATTGCTGTTCATCACCAAAGGAAGTCAGGACTGGAACTCAAGCATGTCAGGAAGCAGGAGCTGATGCAGAGGCCATGGAGGGATGTCCTTTACTGGCTTGCTTACCCTGGCTTGCTCAGCCTGCTCTTTTAAAGAACCAAGACTACCAGCCCAGAGATGGTCCCACCCACAAGGGGCCCTCCCCCCTTGATCACTAATTGAGAAAATGCCTTACAGCTGGATCTCATGGAGGCATTTCCTCAACTGAAACTCCTTTCTCTATGATAACCCAGCTGTGTCAAGTTGACACACAAAACTAGCCAGTACACTATGTGTTCACCATCTCGTGGGATTTTCCTGCGTACATCACGCATAAATGGTTAAAAGCAATCTAAACAGATGGAAGATGGATGTTTCAAAACAGGGAGCCGAGGAGGTGGCTCGTCAGCTAAGAACACTTGGTGCTATTGCTGAGGATACGAGTTTGATCCTGAGCATCCACATCTACTGACTGACTCACAACCATCTGGAACATTCGCTCCGGGGTTCTGATGCCACAGTCCTCCGACGGTGTCGACACTCATATACACACACCCGCACACCGTCACACACTATACACACAATGAAAAAATCTAAATAAGTTTTAAAATAAATGTTTCAAAACTGCATTTTGAGCCGGGCATGGTGGCTCATGCCTTTAATCCCAGCACTTGGGAGGCAGAGGCAGGCAGATTTCTGAGTTCGAGGCCAGCCTGGTCTACAGAGTGAGTTCCAGGACAGCCAGGGCTATACAGAGAAACCCTGTCTCAAAAACAAAACAAAACAACAACAAAAATTTTAAAAAACCTGCATTTTGTAATTATGTCCTTAAAAATAGTTCTCAGAGCTAGGGAGTGTAGCTTGCCTTAACGTGTCCCAAGACCCTAGGTTTAATCTGTAGAAGAAAGAAATTAATAACCCAAATTTCTTTGATACTTTATACTTTCAAAGTTATTGTACGCTAAATTAATTTATTACTGGCTGTATCATTCTCAAATAAGATAAGATAACCAAAGCTCTATCACTGGACATAAGTTTAAACAGATCTACCTTGTTGTTGGAAGCCCTCAAAGCACTTGCATTGACATATTTACTACCTTGAACTGAAGCCACTGGAAAAATAAAGGAGATGAAAGAATAAACTAAGCACGACCTTTGCTTCTTGTTTGTAAAACAAGAAGATAAAAATCCCATAGGAAAGATCTTCTCCTACACCAGAGAAAAATAAAATTTCTTATCAAGGGTGGAAAGTTGAGACAAATGGAAAAAAAAGTTTTAATGTGATTCTGAGGTCTGGATGAAAATTTAGAGAGATGAAAGATAAAATTCTGGGGCACCCTTACCCATGACCATGTCTCCTCTAGAATTTTAGATTTGATGTGCAGTTTGTGTTACATTCCTATCTCAGTGCCAGACAAATTACTGTCTTAGAAAGCCTGGCAGCTGGACTGTCCCCAAGTGCTCAGAGCTCCCCAAGGCACACAAGGACAGTTCATGTGGAGAGGGCAGATGAAGGTCACCACCTTAGAAGGCTTCTACTGGTATACTGTGGCTGCCCTGGCCCCACCTGGATCACCCCATCTCAGCCTCATCTTCCCGTCCCCTAGTCACCTACAGAGTCCTATGGCTCCCTTTACTCAGTCTCTGACTCGTCAAACACCCTCACAGACATGACAGAGATTTGGGGTTCACATCTCTACCTCAGTCAACTCCTTACTGCCAAAGTCACAGTCGTCAAGGCTGGAAGGGCTCTGTGAATGTCAAACTCCTCAGGCAACTCTGATGCTCAGCTCTGGGGGCTGGCAAGAAGGCTCAGTGGGTGAAAGTTCCTGCCACCATGCCTGACAACCTTGTCGGATCCCTGAGAGACACACGGTACAGGAGAGAGTAAACCCTGCTAAGTTGTCCTCTGACTTCTCCATATTGTGTGCAGACATTCTCTCTCTCTCCTCTCCCCACCCCCGTCTCTCCTCTCCCCACCCCAGTCTCTCCCCCTTGTACTGCTCTCCTGAGCGTTCACGTACTCCTGAGATCTGACTGAGTGAGGACTTACCTCTCCCAGTTCCAGGCACTTTTCCACATCTCGGGGACTTTCTCCCCCTATCCAAGAGTCTTTGCACAGCCATGTGTTTATTTTGAAAGCTTCCCTCCCCCATTCCATATCCACAAGGATTATTCCTGCCCTGAAACCATGACCTTCTAGCTGTCCCTTCTATGGTCACTCCTCAGACTTCTAAACCCTCCTAACACACGCACATACCATCAGCTCCCCCTTCTTTGCTGGGGGTTTATTATTAGGGAGGATGAGGCGGGAAGATTGTAAATTTGAAGCTAGCCTGGGATACATCACAAGATCCTGGGGGGAGGGAGGGAGAGAGAAGGAGGAGAGGAGGAGGAGGAAGAAGAGAAGGAGAGAAATGAAAAAAAAAACACAAAAGAATATACTCTTTAGCAGGAAGAGAGGAGGGAATAAGTCAAAGAAAAGTATCATATGGTGAAAAGAAATTGTAAGAAACCCACAGCAGGGGAGGGGCGCAGCTAATGGTATGTGCATGTGTTAGGAGGGTTTAGAAGTCTGAGGAGTGACCATAGAAGAAATAACTAGAAGGTCACAATTACAGGGTAGGAGTAATCCTTAGGGACATGGGATGGGGGAAGGGAAGCTTTCAAAATAAACACATGGTTGTGCAAAGGCCCTGGGGTGAGGAACTGTCTAGACAGTAGGCAGCCAACACAGCTGGAGCAGAGGCAGGAAAAAGAGCACTGGTCACTGACTTTGAAGAGGAAAGGTGGTGGGGGACAGTGCCTACAGTCCCCACTTCTCCCCACCTGGAGGAGTGACATCAGCCATCAGCCCAAGCACAGGAGGGCTGTCTCCAGACGCCTCCCAGTGACCCCGGCTCCATCGGGCTAGTCCTCACTCAGGCTATCCCCTCCTGGGTAAGGCTTTCCCAGGGAGAACTTGTCCATTCTTCAGGTAAAGAGAAGACAGAGAAGGAGCCGCCCATACTGAAGATCTGAGGAGGTTTACCTTAAAGGAACACGCAGCCACTGTCATGAGGCAGCCATGTTGGAAAGCAGAAAGAAAGATAATATGGTAGGATCATAAACTGACAATGAATTAAGGGCAACTCGCCCCAGAATCCTGCTTATTTGGGAAACTGGAAAGTTCTAACTATCACCAGAACTGGTTTTATTTCTCTTAGTTGTCCTAATAACTCCGTATCTAGAGCTGACCACAGCCGTCTGGCTGATTAATTAGCTGTTAAAAGAAAAGCTAAATATGTGTCCCCTTGGATGTTAATCCTCAGTAAACATCTGCTTCATCAGTCGACTTGCCCAGACTCCTGGCCATCCCTTGTGCTGGCCTGTTTCTTGGGGATAGTTTCTCCTTCAGCTACTCAAGCCTTCTGGTCGGCTGCCCAACCTGCGATCACTTGTGGTCTGGGGCTCAGACTGCAGCTCCTCTCCAGGGTTTCAGCTTTATCTTCATCCCTAACTCTGAGCACTAATGAGTGGTAGTAATGCCAGGTACACAGGCCCATACCCAACCTCTGCCGAACACACACACACACACACACACACACACACACACACACACATACACACACACTCTCGCGCGCACACATGCACACGTGCTCGCGCACACACACACACGCACAGACACACACACACACACACACACACACACACACACACACACACACACACACACACACACACACTCTCTCTCGCGCGCACACACATGCACACGTGCTCGCACACACACACAGGCACAGACACACACATGCACAGACACACACACATACACACACATGCACATGCACACACACACAAACACAAGCACTCAAGCATATGTACACATATAAAATATGTGAATTTGGAGGGAAAAGCAGGGGCTCCACATAGACTTATGGGAAAACAGACTATAAAAAATATGAAAGCAATGGGCCAACACTATGAACAGACAAGAACAAATGAGGGATGTCAAGGACCTTTAGGACAATGGCCAAGAGAGGACACTTGGCTTTTCAACAGGTCCCTGGAAAATCTCAGCAGATCTCTCCACACACAGAAAAGCAGCAAGAGCCAAGGCTCAGCAGCCTCGGTATGCAAGTGTGCTGGAAGAGGCTATGAGACCATGCTGGAACAGGCCAAGTGATGGAGATCAGAGGAACTCAGGCTTGGACAAGCTGAAAGAACACAGTCAGCGGAAGGGAACACTCTGGATGGGGTTTCCTTCAGGGAGACGCCAGCCACACATTCAAGAGGATCACTGCGGCCAGCTGTTAGGCTGTGACTGCTAGCTGGGAGGCAGCTGTAGAAACCCAGGCCAAAAGAAGGTGGGAAAAAATACTTGTCAGGGACAAACAAGCCAGAGGCCCCCAGCCTCGCCTACTTCTATCTCCTTGAACTCTGCTCCTTGCAGAGGACTGCCTCTTTCTACTTGTAAAATGGAGAAACCAGGCAAGGCAGCCTGGCTTGGTGCAATATGGTGTCCTTCATAGCAGACATTTTCATGCCTTTCATGCGATGACATCCTTTATTTAAGAAGGCCACAAGTTCAAATCCTTTAAGAAGCCTGGCTAATGTCTGTCTTTTGAATGCCTCTGGAGACTGCCATAGTTGGGTTTATGAAGAAAAGTAGTTGCTGGTAAACCTTATGTCTATTGACATACCCAAATCTGGGGGCCGGGGAGGAAGCTCAGCCAGTAAAGTGCCTGCTGGGTAAGCACGAGGCCCTGAGTTCAGATCCCCAGCTCCCGTGCCTGCTGGGTAAGCACGAGGCCCTGAGTTCAGATCCCCAGCTCCCGTGCCTGCTGGGTAAGCACGAGGCCCTGAGTTCAGATCCCCAGCTCCCGTGCCTGCTGGGTAAGCACGAGGCCCTGAGTTCAGATCCCCAGCTCCCGTGCCTGCTGGGTAAGCACGAGGACCTGAGTTCAGATCCCCAGCTCCCGTGGTGGCGCATGACTGTAACCTTAGCTTGGGAAGAGGGGCTGGGGGAGGGGGAATCCTTGGCGCTCCCTGATCAGTAAGTTCAGTGAGAGACCCTGTCTCCAATAAGGTAGAGAATGATAAGACACACGTGGATACACTCTCACCTTGGGCTGACAGCTTGCCAGCCACTGTAGAAGCAGGTTTGTGGCCTAACGGGAGACTAGCCAGGCTGGTGTGGGCTCACCTTGGGGAAGGCTTCTTATGCTGCCCCAGGTCGGTGAGGAAATCACTCTCTCCATAACTGTCCTGTGTTGTCGACGTGGCAGAGGAACTTAACTGGCTACTCCCCAGGAGCACCCAGCCATCCCTCAGTGAACCACTGGAGAACAGCTGTGCTCGCTTTCTGCATGGAGCTCATGTCTTCCCATCCTGCAGGCTGGAGGCCCCTGCTCTGCTGCTGCTAACCGCATGGAAAGATCTTGGAGGGTCATGATGATTTATGATGACTGTCTTGGCGGTGGAGATGGCGGGGCAGTACCCTACAAATGGCCTGAAGTGCACAAGCTTATCATTATTTTATTCACCCGCCATGACTTGTCCCCTTGGTCTTATTTTATAATTTGGGACTTTTTCACTTTCAAAAAAAAATCTTCTGTTTGGTCTTGAAATGCTTTCACACTAATTTATTCTATCTCTGTGTCTCTCTATCTGTTGATCTCTCTCTCTCTCTCTCTCTCTCTCTCTCTCTCTGTGTGTGTGTGTGTGTGTGTGTGTGTGTGTGTGTGTGTGTGCCTGTTATGTGGCTTTATATGAATTCCCTCCTTCCACTGCGTGGGTCCCAGTGTGGTCACCAGGCTTGGCTGCGGTGTCTTTACCCATGAGCCACCTTGCTCGCCTTGCCCCTATGTTCATCTTAATGTGATTTTGTCTGAGTAAATTAAAGGTAAGGAAAGAGCCATGGGTCAGAAAGAGTACCCTGCTGAGGGACAGGGACAAGAAGACCATCAGTGAAATGCGTTGCAGCCAAAGCAGCCATGTTTCCTGGGCAACAGAGAAAGTACATGCAGGATTTTAAATACATGAACCTAATTCAGATTGCTGAAAAACAAAAGCAACAGCAGAACTGAGGGTCAGACATAGTGGTGTACGCTCACATTCCTAGGCAGCAGAGGCAGGGGGATTGGGAGTTCAGGCCAGGTGTCCAAACAATCCCCCAAACAGCTTCTAAACCAAAACTTTAAAGAACTATTACTGAGGTGTAAGATATGATGTACTCAAACAAGCAGACTATATAAAGTAGTTCACTGTGTTTCCCAGATTTCAAGTCGCTCCTAAACAGCAGCTCCTACCAGGAAAGCCCCTCAAGATTAAAAAGGTGGCCCTTCTGTATCAAAAGGAAATGAGGTAAAGGGAGCTGAGGGGCCAGAGGCACAAGCTAAAAGCTCCACATGACACGGCTCTGAGCCCAGGCCTGTGGCAGACCCTGGCTTTCCCTCCACAGTCCCCAAGAAGAAACGTCAACCACAACAGACAGGATCTCTGGCCACATACCATCACACACCATGAGCACACTTTCTGATGAGAAAGTTAAAGACTTTTAGAACTGAAAATAATTTTGTTTGAAAAATTTTTTTAATTTCCTAGCTATTTTTCCAATGGTATTCACACCATAAAATGACATTAAGAAACATAGAGGATTGGGGTATATTTTATTCAATACAGTATTTCCAAAATAGAATTCTATGTAGGATCAATATGTATTAATCTAGTATATATTTTAAATTATTTTCAGTTAAGTTTTCAAAATCCAGTATGTATTTTACACTTACTGTGTTTATTTGGATGCCAAATTTTGATTTAAAATATTTCTCTTTGTGATGAGATTTCAAAACATTTATACTTGAAAAAGTAGACCCACCCACTCAAGCCTTTCCAACTGTAGTTAACAGCTGTCCTCTGCTGCGCAGGGACATTTTGATGCAGAGGGCTGTGGTGGCCCACAGTGGCACTGCAGGGGCAGCTTTGACAGGTGGTCTCACCTGATCAGACCAGCTCCCAGGGAGCTGCAGAGCTCTGATGTAGCACCGACTACTGACAGAGCTCCTCAGCTTTTTCTATGTAACTAAGTCGCCTTGATCGCCTGTTCTCCTAACATGCTACATTTCCTTGTGAACTTTCACCTGCATGAGATTTCACCAGAACTACTTCCTGTTGGGTTAGAAAGAGGCTTATCAGGAACTCCGACATCTTCAAGCTATAGCTTTCCTGAGGTGCTAAACTAAGCTCCAAACACTGCTAAAAGGGGTACAGCCATGTGTATTTCAGAACAAGGTTATTTAGGCCTGGGATGTCTATTCACACGGCTTAGTTCCAGAAATAGCTCTACCATTCTCAGTGTGACCTCATCACAGGTCACACGTATAAAGCAAATGCTAACCCGTTAGACACCAGACTCAATGGCAGTTATGGGGTTTCCTATTTACCTCATGTCTGTGTGACCGTTCACATTACAAAACCCAGTGATCAAAACAGATGCTTAAATGTTTACCATGGGTGAATAATTAGCCTTGTGCTCAAACTACTCAAGAAATGTTAGCTGTAAGTTTGAGCTGATCAAGAGTGTGCCCCGGGTTACTTCATCACATCCTGGATGTCAACCGTCTGGCTTGGTCCTGAAGCTCCATCTTGGCGATTGCTGAGAGATGGACTTCGTCAGGGCCGTCTGCCAGGCGCAGGGTGCGGATGATGGCGTACCTGAGAGAATGGGGGTCAGAGTTATCAGAGAGCACAGCACTGTCACGGCATGCTCACTCCAAACCAAGGAAAAGGAACATGAAGAGAAAAAGCCAAACACTTCTAAAGCTGCCATTTTAAAGATCTCAGCTTAGGAAGATTCAAGATGGCTACCCAGAGGCACAGATAACTCTGGACTATGTCAGGTTGATAGCTGATATTATCAAGGGGGAGCTTCTTTACTGTGACTAAGAACTTTGGTGACAGAATCAGAGTGATCCACTGTTTCTATGGGCCATGCAAGAGTGGGGACATTGTGGCAGTTTGGAGGTAAAGCCAGAAGTGGGTGTGGCTTTCTTTCTGTGTGGGTACCCAAACAGTGAGAGCAGGAGGCCTTAGGCAGTGATCCCCACTGGGTTGAAGGGACTTCCTCAGGGAAGGCTGCTATGACTGGTGCTCCCAGCCTCAGTGGCAACGGCGAGGGGCCAGGCATGGGCATATGCTGACCAGTCAGGGTCTCTGGCCCATGCTGCATGTGGGCAGGTAGGGACAGCACTGTATTATGCTCACAGCTGGTCCTGACAATAGTGTGTGGGAATGAAGGGCACAGGGATCATGTGTGTGTGTGTGTGTGTGTGTGTGTGTGTGTGTGTCAGATTGGTGGGAGCAGACCAATCTCAGAGCTGTGGCCCTAGCATTCCTGGGAGGGAACTGAACCCAAGGAAAAAAAGTTCCTCTCAACTCCCTTTTGCATTGCTCCCCTGAAACAGACACTGAATGCATTTTAGAATACCCAGAGGCAAGGAAACAAGTTCAGAGAATATAGAATTCATTTAATGAAATAATAAAGACAAATAGGACATCAAATAGACATGATCAGAAAAGACCTTCACCATGGAATAATATACTTAAACTGTCAAAGTACAAAGGCAAAGTAGGAATTACAGCATCTATGAGAGGAAAAGGACAGCCACATGCAGGGGTGACCTTTCTAGACTAAGAGCATAGCTCTCAGCAGAAAACCCTTAGGCCAGGAAGGAATGCATTCTAAGTCCTGAAAGGAGGTAACTGTGATATAAGACTATAACGCCCTTCAGAGCCAGCCTTTAGAAATGAAGGAGAAAGCCTTTCCAAGGCAAGAAAAACCTGAGGGGGTGGGGGTGGGGTATAGGACTCTTACAAATGAGAAGTGAAAGAAAGTGCTTCTGTTGGCTGAGGGTAGCTCTTTTGGCACAGTGACAATTTAGCATACAGGGGCCCTGAATTTGATCCCAGCACTGCATGTAAAAGCCAGGCAAGATGGCACATGCCTGCAAGCCCAGCATTTGGGAGTTAGGGACAAGAGGGACGTCAGAACTCCAAGGTCTTCCTTTGCTACATAGCAAGGTGAGTTTGAGGCTAGCCTGGGCTACATAAATTTTTTTTTTTTTTTTTTTTTTTTGGTTTTCGGAGACAGGGTTTCTCTGTATAGCCCTGGCTGTCCTGGAACTCACTCTGTAGACCAGGCTGGCCTCTAAGTCAGAAATCCGCCTGCCTCTGCCTCCCGAGTGCTGGGATTAAAGGCGTGCGCCACCACGCCCGGCTCATAAATAAATATTTTAAAGAGAACCCCCATGCAGCCCATCTCTGCAGGCTGATACATATCTGGAAATGCCATAATGAACTCCATTATCTACCGTAATGTAGTTAATACCTGTGACTAGATAACATGTTACCAAATAAAAGCCCCAACTCAGGGCAAACAGGATGTTCTGTTTGTTTGACTGAAGCATGGTGTCTCTATGTGGCTAAGGCTGGTCTCTAACTTGTTACATAGCCCGGGGGAACTCACTCCCAATCCTCCTGCTGATAACCCCTAAGTACTGTAATTACAGTCATGCACCACCATGCTGGCAAAAGGGCAAAACTCCAGGTGGAGTAGGTAGGCTCCTCTCACTTGGGGTATGCAGTGCTCTCTAGACCGACTGGGACTGAGAGCTCAGGGAAGCCCCAGGCCACCGCCAGCATGGAGGCACCCGCTTAGCTCTCTTTAAGGTTAAAGATGGGTGTGTAGAAGATGATGCCGTGAGGCACAGAATGCGGCACTGTGCCTGTGCGTGGAGAAGGACATGTGGGAAATAGAACTGTCAGTCATGCTCAGTAGCCAGAGTCAGGCTGCACAGTCAGCTGCTGCACCCTGTGGTCCTCCTCCCCTTCCTGCTTCTGAGAGGGACGCAATGTTGGAGCCCAGAAGCCCTCAGTGCACTGCTCAGGGCACAGGCTAACAGGGCAGAGTCAGATGGGACTGTCCTCTAAGAGCGGCTGCTTCTGAAAGCTTGAGCCCCACAGTAACCCCCTCACTCCACCTATAATATACAAAGGAGGCATCGTTACTGCCTGTAGAGCATCTGTAGGTTTAAAAAACCCCATTTATCTAGAGTGTCTGAAGACAGCTACAGTGTACTTACATTTAATAAATAGTAAATAAATAAATCTTAAAAAAAACCCATTTAATCTTCTGACTAACATTTATTTCGATCTTTGGTTTTTTGTTTGTTTGTTTGTTTGTTTGTTTTTTTGGTGGTTTTTCAAGACAGGGTTTCTCTGTATAGCTCTGGTTGTCCTGGAATTCACTTTGTAGACCAGGCTGGCCTCGAACTCAGAAATCCACCTGCCTCTGCCTCCCAAGTGCTGGGATTAAAGGCGTGCGCCACCACTGCCTGGTGATCTTTGTATTTTTAATGCCAGCCCTTTTAAATATAATCTCAAAATGTTTGTGTATGGTATGCGTGCGTGTGTGTGTGTGTGTGTGTGTGTGTGTGTGTGTGTGTGTGTATGTGTGTGTGTATGTGTGTGTGTCTTGGGGGGTTGATCCTCACATTGCAATCTGCTCCCTATTTTGTAAGCCAGGCTAACTGTGTGTGGAGTTAGTGGTTTTCTCTGGATTCCCTGCCTCTGCCTCCAAGCTTGAAGGAGAGGCACTGGGACTTCAGACGGGAGCTACTGTACCCACCTTCACGCTGGTTCTCCAAATGCAAACTCCAGTCCCCACACCTGCACAGAGCTCTTTATCCCCTGATTCAATCATCTCCCCGGCACTCAGTGCAGACGCTCCTAACCAGCATCTACTCACATGTTAGCCAGAGGGTAATCCTGGGAAACTCCCGCGCCTCCGTGCACCTGGATGGCCCAGTCAGCTATTTTGCAGACAGCTTTGGGGGCAGCCACTTTGATCATTGCAATCTACAGAAGCAAGATAGGGAAAGAATGTTCTTTTGTTGGACCATGCAAAGCGTGGCAGGATTTGATAGAATTGGCATTTCTTTGTGAAGGAAAACAAAAAACTGTCCCCATACCCGTTGAAACAGGATCTGTCTGTGGTGGAGGCCAACAGAAGGCTTCGGCTAAGGCTGTATTTCAGTCAGCAGCGACCTTCTGGAAAGGAACCTCACTTCCAGATCATATTAATTTCTAAGTAGCCTTGTTTCCAAAAGGATTTCAGGCAGCTTGTAAATCATACTTGGAATGTTTATGCTCCATTAATCTGTTCTTTTCTTAGAAACGTTATGGGCTTTTAGAATAAAATGGGTTTATCCTTATTCCAGATAAGCTGGATTCATGAAAGGCAGGGGGGCAATTAGATGTCTTTAATGGAACATTTACAATGTGGCAGAATCCTTCCTACAACCCATACCCATCATCTACCCAGCCTGAGGCCAAATGCTGAGAGATGCTGGACACGCTGGACACAAAGCTAGCAAGGATCGTGCGATGGGCACAATCAACTCCAGGGACATAGAAAGCCTAGGACTTCCCAGCCCTTGTGGTCTCATCTGAACAGTTCTTAAGGCATTCTGCATCCTGAAAGTCATTCCCTCAATCAGGCCACTTCGAGGAAAGCCAGCACGGATTGACTAACATTCAGTCTTTAACCAAAACCACATGGAGACTTCCTGTATTCTGAGTGCCATCCTGGGGTGGTGGGAGGGCAAGAACCCTGAAACAGCCATTGTGGGGGAGATGGAGAAGACTCTGGGGCTGGTGATGCAGGGGTGGAGTCGGTCAGGTGGGTAGCTCACCTCCTTCCTGGCTGAGGCGCTGCCCAGAGCATCTATGCTGTGAGCTGCTTTCAAGGTCAGTAAGCGGATCTCCTCGATGGCTATACGGCTTTTAGCAATCCAGTGAGCCACGACTTCCTGCAGGGGAGCGAGGAAAGGATCAGTGGGGTCTTGTTTGATAAGCCTTTCCTAGTTCAATGGGAGTTCACAAGCCTGGCTGCATACACATTTGAGTCAGAATCTTAGCTACAAACATGTGGATACCATAGTTACAACGAGAAGACTGTAGAAAGAAGCATCAGACACCCCCCAAAAAGAAAAATTCATTTACTTTTGGATGGTGTAAAATTCGTGTGTGTGTGTGTGTGTGTGTGTGTGTGTGTGTGTGTGTTGTACCATGATCTTCAAACTCAGGCTGCCAGGCATGGTGGCAGGTGCCTATTTTGGATATCTTTTTTCTTTTCATTTTTTTAGTGATTTTTGGTGAATTCCACATCATACACCCCAATCTCACTCATCTTCCCATTCCTATTGGCCCTCCACCCTTGCAACCTCCCTAACAGATTAAGAGAAAAAAAATAATGATAAAAATAATAAAATAAACAAAACCCCCCTAAGCCAAACAAGCAAACAAAAATCCCCCAAGGAAGCTGTAGTATGCCACAGTGTGTCTCACACACACCCTTTTGTCCTTACATCTTCAGTTGTAAGTGTTCATTGCAATAAGTCATTGATCTGGTTCGAGGTCCCTGGCTTCTGCTACTCTATCAATACTAGATCCTCTCTGGGACTCCTCTGGGATCCTGTTGTTACCCTGTGTCATGGAGATCCTGCAGCTTAGGCTCTTCAGAACCAGCTGTTTCTCGTGCTCCAGCAGATGGGGTAGATGTTGGTGTGGGCCAATACAAAAGCCCTGAATGTGGGCATGGGTGGTAACTCAGCTGGTCAGCTCTCCTGCACCCACACCGCCAAAGCGAGCTCTCCAACACCTCACTGGCTAGCTCACCTTTGGGTAAGGCAGCCCCTTACCTTGCTGCTGTGGCAGCATGGGCCATGATGACATGGCCTCAGGTAGCAGGGCCAGCTACTCACATCAGGCCGCTCCTCTCTGCCCTTACCAGTTCTGCTCGACTTACAGTGCTCAGGCTGTTCCGTTTCTCTGTCTCTCTCATCTCTTTACTACATACTTGCACAGTGTAGTGGCTACCGCTGTGGCCACAAACCGGGTGGGTCTCTGGGTGTCTTCCACCCATCTGTGTAGCATGGTGGTTGGCTGGCCTCTTATTTTGAATATCTAAATGTCTGATGTCAAGAGTAGCTGAACTGAGCAACTGCCTTATTGCCACACGTCTCTTGGGGCCCATGTGAATACCAGTCCATGTAAGTACAACGGAGGAGCTGGCTCTAATCAGACTAGATTAGTCCCAACACAATTTCAGATGACCCAGCAGCCCTTTATTGTGATGTTATTTATTTAAAAAGACTTTCCATGCTTAGAGAGGTGCCTTGTGCCTATACCACCAGCACTAGGAAAGGAGAGGCAGAGGAATCAGGAGTTCGGGGCTAGACTGGGCTACATGAGCTCCTGTTTTTAACAAAACAAAACAACCAAGACTGGAGAGAGAGCCTGGTGGAATGGTTAAGAGCACTGGCTGCTTATCCAGAGGACCTGGGTTCAATTCCAAGAACCCATATGGCAGCTCACAATTGTCTGTAACTCTAGTTCCAGGGGATCAGATGCTCTCTTATTCCAGTATACATGCAGGCAAAACACCCATACCCATAACACACAAATAAATATAACCCAAATCCAAACAAGCAGAAAGCCCTTAGAGGATGTTCTAAGGGTCGCCCTCCTGCCTCTCTCTCTGTCTCTGTTTCTCTGTCTCTGACTCTCTCTCTCTCTCTCTCTCTCTCTCTCTCTCTCTCTCACACACACACACACACACACACACACACACGGGCGCTTTAAAGCCTCCACTGATACCCCACAGCCTTGCCTTTTCCAGGGTGCTGTGCAAGGAGATTATCTAGCATGTATTTGATGCAGAATGGCTTGGCTTCTTTAGCTTCTTCCACCCAGTATAATGCTTTGACTTCCACCCACAACTTTCTGTTTACTAAACAGCCAGCAATGCTAGCTGCTGCAAATGACTCCATTCCAGAGAGGAGTGTGGTCTGTTACCCAGTCATCTGCTGAGGGACATCGGGCCACACCCATTTCTGATCCATGGAGCCTCAGTAAACATTTCTATATAGCCTTTGGTCTGAGTATATGTTCTTCATTTTGTTGTTGTTGTTGTTCATTTTTTAAGCAAACCCTAGAAGTGGAGTTGTCTGCCATCGGCTAACATCTATAAGATAGTTGGCTTAAGTGGTTGTACCATATACTGTTTACAGCGGCTGACTATGACTGTCCTGGGTGTTTCCCAAGCACTGGGTACTGTTAGGAATCTTTCAGTCAGAGATATTTCACTGCGGATCCAGCCTGCATTTTTCTAATGCTTGGATCCTCCTTTGATGTATTTGTTTGCCACTGGTAAGTCTGTTCATGTCTTAAAGAAACATTCCTGAGATATGACATGGCAAAAATGGCAAAAACAAAAAAGAAAATAATGTGTCATGCAAATATAATCAGATGTCATGTAAAGCAATCTTCTGAGCAAAACTATGTGGAGAAGCAAAGGTACTGGAGTAGCTGAGCCTGGAGTAGCTGAGCCTGGGGTAGCTGGAATGTTTAACAAGAAGGGAAAAGTAAGAGGATCCAGTGTAGCTTACTTTGAGAGGAGTTGTATACGTAATGTGAGGGGCTGGAAGAGACTCAGAAGAGCTCACACAGCAGAGAAGCAGAAACAGAACACCACCAACATGCCTGGTGGCCTCTGCAGAGGTGCAAGAGCATTAAAACTGCGGAAGGAAGCCCTCCCCAGCAAATGCTGGGCAAATGAACGGACAAAGCAGGAGTCTGAGGACCCATCCCTCTGTGCTCCAGAGCAGTGCGGGACAAAGCAAAGGCCCCAGACTGATGCCCACACATGGGCCACCAAGACAACAGCACAAGTGGGAGTTCACTGAAACCCAATGAGAATGGGGAAACAATGCCACAGGGGGAAATACTTGAAAACCACAGAGCTGATAAAGTACAGTGCCCAGAATGTAAAAATTACTCAGCAGAAACCACCAAATCATCCAGGCAGACAATGGACATCAGACACGAGCCCAAGCCCAAGGGAGGAATAAGACAAACAATGACAAGATACCCTGCTAGAGTCACATGGATTAAAGCAGTTTGGCAGATCATTACAAATCTATCAGAATGCCTAAAGAAAAAAATCTGTGACATCATCACATACTGGTGGGGGGTTCATAGAAACTGGACCATTGATACGCAGCTTGTGAGCTGAATACAACAATCACCCAGGAACACCTGATACAAGTCATTACACCAGCTTCATAACAACCAGAACCATAAAGCCATGAACAAGATGGGTGTGCCTCGCAGATGCACAGCTCACCTGTGTACGTCTACACTAAGAGATGCTGCTCAGCAGTGCAAAGACTCACACGAATCACACGGCTTGCTGAGTCTACAAAGAACCACGACTGAGGAAAGGAGCCAGTCCCCAAGGCTTACTTACATACTATAAAATTCCATGTCTGGAATGAAAAAAATTGACTTAAAATGGAGCAGATTTGGTTGCTGGGAGCCGATGAAGGTACAGAGTAGACAGTGAGGTGAGTTTGGTTCATGAAAGGATGGCATAAATAAATGAGCTCATGGAATTTTGTAGCTGAATGGTACCCACGAAGGCATCAGCATCATTCCGATGTGCTTCTGTAGCCTTTCAAGCTGCTCCCACTGAGGAGAACTGGGTAGAAGAGATTTCTTTTTTTTAAGATTTAATTTTTTTTTTTTGCTTTTTAAAAGCTAAATTCTTTATTTTTCATTAGATTTTTATTTACATTTCAAATGCTATCCTGAAAGTTCCCTATACCCTCCCCCCGCCCTGCTCCCCTACCTGCCCACTCCCACTTCTTGGCCCTGGCATTCCCCTGGACTGGGGCATATAAAGTTTGTAAGAGCAAGGGGCCTCTTGGTAGAAGAGCTCTTTCGGCACTATCTCCTATGGCTGTATGTGTGGGTATAATTATCTCAGAAATAGAAACAGTCACAATGAGTACTTGTTTCCTGCTTATCTCTGTGAAGTCCTCTGTGTTTCCCTTAGTTGTCAGAACACAGAGCCAAAGAGGGAAGTCCATGGGCTATGGGTTCATGTGCCATAAATCCCAGATACAACACGGCATTCATAATCCATCCCAGGTGATCAATGGATTTTGGGGTCCCCAGTTTAAAACACAGAACTATTGTTTATGGTGCTTGCTGAGTCTGACCAGCAAATTCCAGGGCTTGATTCCAGCCATGTGAATTCCCACAGCCATCTCCCCCCCAGTCATCTCTCTTTATTAAGCACACGTGGCTCCTAAGGCCTGAAGCATGTCCAATGTGAATGTAAATGTAGTATGAAGTTTAAAATGCGCACTTAAAATCTTAAAATGGAAACCACCTTGTCCCTCCTGATCTCATTGTGATCACACAGATTGGGCCGACTGAATACGTTCTGAATGAGCTTCCTCTGCTTCTTTTTCCTTTTCAGAAACGCAGCCACAGAATCAGCATGGTGGAGTTCTGTGGCCCCAGCATCCAGGTCGGGACTAGCCGTACAGGTGGAACCAGGCTCAGAATTCATTTCCAGCAAGCCGCTGGTGGGTCAGGGAAGCCATAACTTCATGAACAGACTTCCCTTCTCCGTTATTTAGAAGGAAGAATCAAATTCCCAGCTGAGTCCCCTCAGACCCCAGATTTGCTGAAAAGCATTGAAGGGTGAAAACTGCATTGACTAAGATGAAATTCCATTTTAAAGATGGAATAATTTAGCCGGGCGTGGTGGCACATGCCTTTAATCCCAGCACTCGGGAGGCAGAGGCAGGCGGATTTCTGAGTTCGAGGCCAGTCTGGTCTACAAAGTGAGTTCCAGGACAGCCAGGGCTATACAGAGAAACCCTGTCTCGAAAAACCAAAAAAAAAAAAAAAAAAAAAAAAAAAGATGGAATAATTTAGAAGGCGGCTGGAAGGAGTCTCCACATGGAGGGAAACAAATGTCATTTTTACAAATTGTGACAAGAAAAAAAGAGCTGGAACAGATTCTTGTTTATGACATGCTTGCCCGATCTCCCTTTGCTTCTGCCAACTCAATTAATTCAAGCCAGATGTGAGAGGGTTCCAACAGAAACAGACACATGGGTGTAAAGCGCTCACGGGTATAGTGGGATATATTAAAGGACTGGAGAGATAGATAGGAGAGATCTCCTCCCTGCTCAGCATTAAAACAGTACTCAAGTCAGGTACGGGGTGCAGGCTTTTAATCCCCGCACTCAGGAGGCAGATAGAGGCTGACACAAGGAGATCCCTGGGTTTGAGGCCAGCCTGGTCTACAAATTGAGTTCCAGGACAGCCAGGTTTAGAGGGAAACTGCCTCACAAAAACAAACAAACAAAAACAACCCACAAAACAAAACAAAACAAAACAGACAACAACAACAAATCCAAGCAAAGCAAACACCACTCAAAAGTATCGGGGTAGAACCTTGAGCTCAAGACGCTGCAGGACCCCAACATGCCCTCCCTCCCCTCGCACCTCAGGACACTGCAGGACCCCAACATGCCCTCCCTCCCCTCGCACCTCAGGACACTGCAGGACCCCAACATGCCCTCCCTCCCCTCGCACCTCAGGACACTGCAGGACCCCAACATGTACTCCCCTCCCCTCGCTCCAGGGCTTGCAAAGAAGTGAGGAAGAGATCATGCCAACGCCATGAGCTAAAGTCCCTTCCTGGCATCAATAGGGCTACATCTACATCTGTCATGTCCCCACACCTTCCCACAATGTTCCTCAACCCCAGGCTCCCCAACAAACTGTATAGCATCACAGATTGGCTGCATTCTTCCCCAAAACAACACTGTAAACAGACCATGCTAATGTTGCCCGAGCTCAGACTCGTCACGAGTATTAGTGCTAAGTAACTATTGCCATTGTATTCTGCAGACCTCTCTTCCCAGCCGCCACCCCTGCTACAACACTGCTATGGTGGATATTAATATTTGCATCTGTATCCACACTGCTCTCAGAGCCGAGAGAATACTGAGGGGATACCTCACAAGACAGAACCAGCCCATAAAGGCCTAAGCAGAAGCTGGGCGTGGCTGTGTATGCCTCTCAGTCCCCACTCAGGAGGTAGATGCAGAGGCATCTCTGTGAGTTCCAGAACGGCCAGGCCTACACAGAAAGACTCTGTCTCAGAAAAGCAATAAACCAACCAACAAGACAAACCACCAAACCTCAGCAAAAAGCTGCTTTGAAACATTTTAAGGTCATAACTGAACGGTGTGGGGTACAGGAGTGGGGTGCAGGGATGGTAGAGTGCGGGTGCGGGGTAAGATGGCCTCCTACAATAACATACAGCAAAAATAATATGCAGCAAAAACAACACTTCAGTCAGCACAAGCTAGGCCTAGTCCTAGCATGTGAGCAAAGGTAAGATTAAATACTTAACACTGAGTTTTCTTGCTTTCTTAAAACTTAGAAGGGCTTTGTGGGTTGTGACTTGGCTATGTCCCTTCTTGTAGCAGGTTCTCTAGAGTCTACAGCTGTCCTTCTCCCCTCTGCTGACACACATGATCTAATTTTACTGCCTATTTGTAACTGTTTATAGTGGGTTGTAAGTAACAGACCCAATGCTGTACAATTTATATAGATGAAAATTCAAAAACCATGTCCCTCCCACCAAATGCTGGCCCCATTTCTCCATCAGAATCAGTCCGTTCCATCTGTAAAATCTAACATGGAATATTCCTTCTTTCTGAGTCATACACTGTTTTCCCACATGTTTACACTTATCCAATTTCTCCCAGAAACCTAAAGGGCAAGGCAAGTTCTTTTTCTATGACAATCCTAAGTCCTGAGTGAGCTGTGATGTCCCAGGCTCTCCTGAGAACCCAAGTCTGAGAGGGCTGAGGCTATCAGGGGGCTGGGGCCATCCTCACACTCAGTGTGCTGGGTGTTGAAGCATAGGACCTGGCTGGTCTGTCACAAGGGGAATGCAGCTTCTCACCCAGGATACGGCCACACCCACCCAGAAAACCCCACACTCGTGCAGAGGAACCTCTCCAGCATGGATGCTCTTTCTCCTAAGGTCAGCACAGCTGAGTGGCTTCAGCAGGCCCAAGGATGTAAGGCCTCCTTACATGTTCGTAGAGCTTCTTCTTGAAGGCCTCCCTCTGCATGGCCCGGTCACACATGATCTGCAGAATGCGTTCTGCCAAACCCACGGTTCTCATACAGTGGTGGATTCTTCCAGGTCCAAGGCGGCCTTGGGAAATTTCAAAGCCCCTACCTTCACCTGTGAGGAAGCAAACAGAACATGAAGATGCCCCAGCCAGTCCTTTTATCTACATAAATGCAAAAAAAAAAAAAATGCTGAGCTTCCCTCAATACAAGCTGCCTTCTGGTGTGGAAAGTCAATTCTGCAACAAAATTCACTAAGATGGGTGGGGGGGGGATTTGGATTCCAATATAACGTACGGACTGTCTCTTGAGTAAAGTACCAGCTGCTTTATTAGAGCTGCATGGCTTCAAAGGTGGATGAGACCCTGCCCCACCTTAGGGACCCAGGGTTCAGAAATAAAGGACATGGTTACGGTGACACAAGAGATAACGAAAGGCAAAGGAGGGACAGACTGTTCTCCATGGTGATCCCAGGGCGTGTGCGTGTGTGTGTGTGTGTGTGTGTGTGTGTGTGTGTGTGTGTGTGTGTTGGGGGGTGATGAGAAACAAAAACACTCTTTGAAGATTTGGGAGATTTCATTCATGCAGCGAATGAAATGATGGTGTCATCCCAAGCATGTAATTTTATTCTTTTTATTCTGTCTTGGATCTAAATTCAAAGAAAGTGTCAACATTTTCTTAAAGCCACTAGGGAGCCCTTGCTCTGACCTGGATAATGTGTGTATTCAGCTATGTTTCTAGCTGATATAAAATATAAAACTGTCCTTAAGCATTCAAACAAACCCATATCATCCTAAATAAGAAACCAAGGCTGTATCATTCTCAGATGCAGACCTGGGACTGGGGTGGCAATACTCACCCAGTATTAAGTTGCTGGCAGGAACGCGCACGTGATTAAAATGGACCTCCCAGTGCCCGCCATGCACATTGTCTATAAAACAGAAAACGACAATTTTATAATGCAAAATGATTTGAGCAAAGAAGTTATAGACAGTGACTCTGCTATAAAGTCTAATTATTTACTGAGAGTAGCATTTGAAAGATATTGTGGACATTCCAGGGTCGACCTCAGCCCTCAGCCACTGCAGCAAATTCAACTGCTGGTGTCGAGGTCTCAGAAACTATTTGATATGGAGGTTTTAAAAATCTGTCATCTGGGGGCTGGTGAGATGGCTCAGCGGGTAAGAGCACCCGACTGCTCTTCCGAAGGTGATAAGTTCAAATCCCAGCAACCACATGGTGGCTCACAACCATCTGAAACAAGATCTGGCTCCTTCTTCTGGAGCATCTGAAGACAGCTACAGTGTACTTACATATTATAAATAAAATAAAATAAATCTTTAAAAAAAAATCTGTCATCTGAAGTTGCAGAGTAATGGAGACGGAGGACGGGGTCCCACATGTGGACCATGGATGCTGGATTTATCCATCTGTTTCATTCATCGCCTTGAGCAGACCCACTGTATCACAAGGCATTGATTTCCAGAATGAGAAAATAAGAAACTCCAGCTGCCTTACTCACTCTCAAAGTCTTAAATGTTGACTCTTTCTCCACCCCCGACCCATCCCCTAAAACTGAAGTTTCCTTTCTGAGTATACAAACACACATGCGGAAAAGCCTGCCAGTCAATATTGTTCCGTGAGGACAACATGCCCTTTCCATGGAGTAAACAAGAAGGCAGGAAGCTATGCTGCTGCCTGCTTATCTGCTGTCTGGGCCTTCCCTAGCACACTGAAGAGCTGATGGGGCCAGAGGGATCTCTGAGGGTGCATGCTATGCACACAGTGCTGCTGGCTCCCTTCAGGGTTTCCCCAGACTCTGTCTTCCTGTGTGGGATGTGTGGACTCATTACTGAGTACTTACCCATGTAGCCAAACACTGACAAAGGCCTTATTAACTCTACTCCAGGTGTGTCCATCGGCACGAGGATCATGCTGTGCTGTCTGTGTCTGGACAAAAGAGAAACAACATGGAGAGACTGCTAGGAGTTGAGGTGATCATCTTCTCTGTGAGAGCAGGTGATGGAGGATGCTGGAATAGTGAGCACTTGAAAGACACACTTAGCCTGGGCTAACACAGGCTGGGATATAGAGCAGAAGCAAGGGTTCAAAGGTGAACGGAACCTGAGGCTGCTCACTACTCAACAGTGCTAGACAACAGCTGCCATCCAAGTTCAGCATGTGAAGACAACTGCCTGTAATACACACAACTGCCTGTAATACATACAACTGTCTTTCACTGAGACAGCTTGG
Source organism: Mus minutoides (assembly GCA_902729485.2). Taxonomy (NCBI): domain Eukaryota; kingdom Metazoa; phylum Chordata; class Mammalia; order Rodentia; family Muridae; genus Mus; species Mus minutoides. The sequence goes on along the minus strand of CACVCL010019524.1, from coordinate 38,679 downwards.
AACATTTATACTTCCTTTCCTCTCTTCTACAGTGCCAATGGCTGAACCTTGGACCTGACAGACACCCACTGAACACTGAAAAATTGAATTTCTAACCACTTGATCCAACTATCTTTCAAGATTCATAAACACTTTACCTCTCACCCCTCCTTTTTTTTTTTTTTTGTCTCACTATATAACACAGGTTGGCCTGAAAGTTGCTGTATGGAGCGGGCTGGACTTGACTCTGATCCTCCTGCCTCCACTGCCTTGTGAGTACTGAGGTTTCAGGCCTGCACTGCCAACCTCAGCAGCTCCTCTCTCTAATGCCTCACTCCCTAGATTGTTTCCCAGATGGATTTTGACAGCAAACACTTGGGATACAGACATACACTAGCCATTAGCGTATCTTGTACTATGGTAGGATGCCCACGCGGCACCACGTGAATGGGCAGAAGGACAGCCTGGCTCGTATGCCTTGGTCCTCTTCATCAGCAGTGCTTTATTACCTGGATGCAGAGGGAGACTCTGTTCTTCCCAAAACAATGGCGATTTTGCACTTGGGATTCCCAGCTCCTAGGAACAGGAGAAAAGGGGCAGAGAGAACAAAGGGAAAGCTCTTATGTGACATTCTACTCTGAAGGTTCTACGCCCTCCAAGTTTATTTCTACTCCAAAAAAAAAACAAAAGGAATTATTTCATTCACTAAAATGATAGCACTCTGTACGTGCTGTACATCATTCAAGAGAAAGGATTAGGCAAGGACAAGATTGGATTCCATTGATGAAAACTGCTGTGTCAAAATAACAGATGTTAATGAAACGTGAAACAGCTGTGAGGCTTGAGGCAGAAGTGACCGTGCCCCGTTCATGCCACTGTAAGCATTAGTTCTCCAGAAAGACTGTAGAGTTTTATATGTCTGGTGTAGTATCTTAGAGGTTCTGATCCTATCCTTAGAAGGTAGGGTTATTTATTGGTTTATTAAGGATGAAAATTAGACAACAAAGTTATTCTAATTTGAGTCTTATTTTTTATCACATTTTTAAGGTCTGTGAGAATTCCTCCTTAGGACCTTGCAAAAACACACTGAAGGGCCAGCGAGATGACTCAGAGGGTAAAGGTGCAGCCAAGAGCGACGAACTGACTCCTGCAAGTAGGTTGTCTTCTGACTACTACACATGCACTGCAATATCATACATGTGCGCACACACAGATGCAAGGTGAGGGTGCCACCAGAGAGAAGATGAAGCTTGGAATGGTGAGGTTGGTGGGAGCTTGGGGTAGGGGTGGGGTATGGGCCTTCAGAAAGAGGCAGTCTGCTTTTCACAGCATCACTTTCATCTGAAGCGCTGAAAGGCCCCACACTTGGGTCAGTGGCTCTCAAGAAGCCACAGGGTGAAGTGGGAACAATTCAGTAGCTCTTGCAGGCTTCAATCTAACTGAGGAGACACTAGGAAAACAGGGTACTATACACTGGAAACAACCCACAAACTAAAACTGAGCTGAAAGCTTTTCTAAAACCCATCTGGGAGGATTCAAAATGGCAGAATGGTGTTTGCCTCCCAACACCATTGGGATTCTCACTGAAATAAAGATGTAAAAATACAGTGAAGGCAAAACTGTAGAGAGAAGGAAACGGAAGAAGTGAAGCAGGATTGGAGATTGGTGGCCACTGAAAGATGAGATTCCATTATCTGGGGAACATATGAGGGCAAGAGGACCAGGGAAATTGATAGAGACACAGGTGTCTAGACCATGACACAAGATCCTACAGAGCAACAGGGCAAGGAATTTGTGAAAGTGGCCAAGGACATAAGTAGGAAAATGAAGCAATCTTCATTCTCATTAGAATGATACTGGGAAGAGGAACATACTGAGTTCACCACACAAAAATCAAATGATTTCACTCTGACACTGGGAGGCTGGAGTCAAAGCCAGTATCCCATCAGCCCAACGTCCCATCAGCCGACTCTTAAGAGATCTGAGAGCTGCCCCAAAGAGAACCAACTTAAGGAGTGTTACACAGGAAAGAAATGTGCCTGGGAAATAATTCAATGCCAGTAACAAAAGAAACCTTAACTTTGCCTCCTTTTCTCATAAGAATAAATATATTTCAAAATATCAGTAACAAAGTGAAAATCCTAAAAGGTTTCAGAGAGAAGAAAACAAGACACCTAAGAGGAAGGATAATGGATTCTTGAGATCCTTTTCACAAATTGCAAGGGATGCTGGATAAAAAGACCATGACCAGAATTCTATACCTATCTAAACTATCCACTTTTGTGAGAGTAGAATAAGCATACACACCAATGAGTATGATTTGATAATTTACCAAGTATACACTTTTTTTCTCAAAGAGTTAAGATTCTAATCAAGCAAATTAAAGGAACAAATAAGAAAAGGAAGCCAAAATATTAAAAAAATAGTATATCTTACACTGAAATGTGTCTATAAAACAAACAGACCAGACTGGAGAAGAAACACTGGTGTCCATAGAGGTTTCTGAAAAAAAAAAAATTAAAAAGCCAGTCTGCAGAATTAAAAGAGCATGTCTGGAGTGGAAGCTTATAAAAGCAAATGATTCAATTAGAAAATAGCAATTAGAAACTGTAAGATACCTAGTGTACACATGAACCACGGTCCCAATTCAAAACAAACTATACTGTGGAATGATTTTAAGTGTTAGGAAGCTGAACTAATGGACCTCAACAGTAGAAAGTCTCTTTCAAGAAGCCAGGTGGTTTGCATTGCACTGCTACAGAGGGTCATGGAATCTAGCAGGACACTCGGGCCAACACTGAACAGTCCTCACCGCAGAGTGAGTGCTAAGTGCTGGTTTTGAAAGTTCAGGGTCACTCTGGGTCAATTGTAAGTGTGGTCACAGGAGAGAAATCAGTGCTAGTGACCTGGGACATGCACAGGGATAAGCTGTAGTTGACACAGGGATGAAGGGAGGAAGGGATAAAGATAGAAAAAGAGGAGAAAGAATTCAGGACCTTACACTACAGAAGGGAGCCTGAAGAGACATCATAACACAGGAATCAGAACTCTAAACTGCATTTAAAGTTTCTCTGTGGCTATAGCTCTGGCTGTCCTGGAACTCTCCCTTTAGACCAGGTTGGCTTTGAACTCAGAGATTTTCCTGCCTCTGCTTCCCCAGTGCTGGGTTTGAAGGCACGCACCACCACACCTGGTATTAAAGTTAGACACTTTTAAATTGGAATTATTTATTCCAATTTCTTGAGTTTGTTTATTTAATATTGAATAGATATAAATCTATTTAATTTTAAAATGCAGAGAGTTACAGTAGGAGCAGCTAAATTATCACCCTTCCAATTGAAGGATAGATAACGCCATCTTGATTGTGTTGATGGGAAGTGGGGAGAACTCGGGTCACCTTCAACTAGAGTGGAAATCAGAAAGCTGCCACTGCTCTCCTCCAGGGCACATGCTGCCATGTGGCAGGACAGGGATGAGCAGGCTGGGAGATCTTCTCTTATTTGTTACCATTGCAACTAGACAACAGGAATTTTAAAGAACATATTAGCACAGCTAAGCAGGGTGTGAAATCCCAGCACTTGGGGGGCTAAGGTGGGAGCATCCGGAGTATCAGACTAGGGTGGGCTACATAATGAGGCTGTTCAACATCACTCCCTCAAAAGGTTAAAGAAAAGAAAAGCACATAAACAAATCATAGAGTCCGACTAGACAAGGAAGTCTAGATCTGGTTTCTTTTCATTTCCCAATTTTCCTTTCATCTGAACATAAAACTCACAACAGTGGAAAAGTCCTTTCCTGCTAGAGGGGCATTTCCTCACTTACAAGTGATTATGTGTAATTCCAGAAACCCTACATACATGCTCTGCCTGAGAAATATTTAAATAGATCTTAAAAACACAAAATGTTTTTATCTGTGAAAGGGAGGGTTTGGGGAAGAAAGCAGAGAGCCTAAACTGAGCGGCTCCCACCCATTCTCAGGCTGGCATCAAATCAAGGGCACACCTCGACTGGAACTTGAATCACAGCTCTGATGTGTCTATAGTCACAGCCACCAGAACTGTCTGAACACACAGTCATGGAGTCGCATGCATGACTTCTATGGGTGACTACAAAGGAAGGTGTCTTCAAACTAACTGAAATAGGAAATTTAAAAAGCAAAACTGGCCAAAGAGATGTTAGTTACATTATTATTAGGAAATGAATATGTTAAGCAAAAATTTCTTTCTCATTTTCCCTGAACACACGACTTATTGTCTACATTTTGTGTGCAATAAAATGTGGAACCATTTTTCCAGCCTTCTGGGCATTTGCAACACAATCTTATTACTAAATCCAATTGTTTCAAATACAGTGAAATGGAAACTATTATGTTAAAAAGCAATGGCTGTTTTTCATTAAAAGAAAAAGGCAAGCACTTCCCCGAGTATAAATGAGGAAAATGTGAAGTGACTGAAATGAAACATGTTGCTGGGCCTCAAGTAGTCTGCTGAATTAGTGCTGGCTTGAGGCTTCAGCTCAGCTGAGCACACTCGCTCTGTGTCAGCCAATGCCATGGTTTAAATGTTAAATGTCCTCTCCTGCCCCTGTGTTTAAAAAGAGTTGGTGCCAAAGTGGCACTGAGAGGAGGCAACAGAGCCATTGGGAGGTAGTGTTTAGTGGACGTCATCAGTTATGTGGGGCAGGGCACCAAGGGACCCTAGACCTATATCCTACCCTGTTTGCCTTGCGGCTACAAACTATGCCCGGAGCTAAGTGCCTTACTCTGCTACCTCCCGCCTCCCCCTCCCCACCCTGCACCCCTCCCACTGCCATTCAGCATCTGCTCCAGGGTCCAGAGCAATAGCACTCATGTGGTTACGGATTGGAGTCTCTAAGGCCATGAGCAGAAAGAAACCTCTCCTCTACACTAATGAGCTCAGGCCTTATCTTAGTGACAGAGGGCTGAAGGGCAAAAGCAACAGGAAACAGGAGCTTTAGTATTCTGGACTTTGTTTTAAATGGCAACCTCTCTCTGTCATTGTGGATTGTAGCTAGAATTCCTTATCTGAAAATACTCAACTGGGAGATATTTTTCCCTTTATTTGCCCAGACTCTGTAATCAGGTGGAGTTAAGTGCTGGTGCTGCTTCTGGAAAAGCAGTTTGGGTTCTTCACCACTGAGCAATCTTTCCAGCCCTCATGAAATCATGCTTCCATTCTTACAGACACTTTAATATAATGAGTAAAATGCTTTAATATAATGGCTCACTTGAATTCTTCAATAATATTTTTCTAGTTCAAGCCAGTACCTAGAGGTCCATGAGCCGTAAGGTTGATTCTATACCATGTACCCCATACAATACACCACACACCACCTCCTTGCTGAGCATAGGCTGAAGATAGGAACAGAGCACTGACAGGATTTGTAATTCATTTTCATTACAAGTCTTATCAGAAACTGACTTCAGAAGTGCAACCTGGGCTGGAGATGTGGCTCAGGGGGTACAGTGGTAGTCTAGCATGAAGAAGCTCTAGGTTCAACAACAACACTGCCTAAAAATAGGTAAAATAAAACTGGGAGTGGTAGTACAGGCCAGTAATCAGAACACTTGGGAGGTGGAAATGGGAGGGCTGGAAGTTCAAGGCCACCCTGTATCAGCAGAACAACCAGGCACAGTCTTCCCCACCACTCCCCGAACTCTGGCTCACAGCCCTCTTTTTTACTATTTAGAATGTACACCCTCTCCTCCCACCCGTCCCCTGGCCATGTCTCCCAATAGCATGACTTTCAGAATGGAAAAAACTTGGGCACTTTGTCATATAAGCCCTCAATAGATTGTAGATGATAGAGAAAGTATCAGGCAAATAATTCTTTAATTTTGCCTTATCCATTAACACATGGAGAGTAACTTGGATTCTAAAATATAAAACTTGCCTCTTTTGCTGATCGTTAAGTAGAGGAAGTCAGGGTAAATATACAACGGATAAAACTTAAAATATTTAGTAATTAACCTCCCTGATTCTGAAGACTGAGATGCAAATCCTCACAAATATACCAGTTTCCCCACGCTCCAGGCTGTGTTTGGCAGGGACAGCAGCGGCTGGGACACCCTTCTAGAGAGGAGAACCCCTCTTTCATGTCATTTTAGTCACTGAACAGGATGCACAATGCCAGAAATGAGACAGGCCGTAGGAAATGCAGCGTCCAGGGCACATCTCAGCGTATCTGCGGGTCACAGGCCTTTCAGGGCACATCGCAGCATATCTGTGGGTCACAGGCCTTTCAGAGGAAAACAGATGCCCAGCTAAGGATGTTTGCTCTCAGCACAGACTTGTACTGAAAGACTGTTCAGGTGCCAGCATCCAGTCAAACTACAAAATCGATTCCCATGATGGTGGCTCGTCAGCTTAACCTCTCAGTCTCTTAACCTCGCACGGTTATCAAGGTCAGTTTCTTACAGAGAGAAAGACGGAGCTAGCATTCTCCTGACTGTTGTGTATGTGATCTAAGCAGTGTGTGAACACATGGTATCACACAGAGCACAGCCAGCCACCGGGAGGGAGGCCATTTCTTCTAACAACATGGACTTTCTGGAGCAAAAATACTTAAGTTTAATTTGGCTGCAGCTCTAATATTAATGATTCAAATCAGGATAAAAACATTATTAGTCAAGAAACGTCTTATAATAAAATTTCCACTTGGAAAAGTTTATCATCCAATCCCAGGATTACAGGAAAAAAACATCCAGTGTGTTTTCTCAGAGCTCATGCCATTTTTATTAGGGAAAGCAGACCTTGGCACACACTGAACTATCTTTAGAAAAATCGATACTTAAATAACAATTATTTAGTAAGTGTTAACTGCTGGTGTAAATGGATCAAAATTAATTCCAAATAGATTAGAGATGAAGTTTTCAAAAACTAAAGAATCAACTTACAAACAACTATGAAAAATAATGTTTATAGATCTTTGGATTGGAAATGAAATTGAAAACTGTAAGTGAAGTTGCACTTACTACTGTGTGCCTGTAAGCCCACCACTTGGTTTTTGGAGGCAGAAGGATCATGAGTCTCATTTCATCCTTGACTACATCCTGAGTTCAAGGTCAGCCTGGGCTATATGAAGCCTCTGCCTCAAAAAAATAAAACAGACAACAAAAAATATAGAAGCAAATAAACAACAAAAACAACAACAACAAAGGAAACTATAAATGAAAGTAATAGAAAAAGATTGATTTTGTCAATATAAAATTATTTTATATTACAAAATAAAGGTAAATACCAAAAAAATTGGAAAAATATTTAAGCATTTTAGACAAAATATTTTTAATATCTCCTTAAAGTATTAAAACTACTTGAGAATCAGTGTAAAGATGAGCAATAGGCATATTTGCAAAAAGAAGAGATAAGAATTAAAGAGGTTTTTCCAGCATTAACATTTACCAAACCTCAAGTGAACGCAGGAAAAAAGCAACAATGAAATGCCACATACAGTTCATGTCAAAGGCAATATTACAGGAGTCTATGGTTCACCACCCCACATGTGGCTTGCAGGGGCACAGTAGAAAGCAGAGTGCTATGAGAAGACAGTGTATGGGCTTCACAGAAGCAGGGAGTTAGGGAAACAGGCACTTCCACAGTAAAACCATTCCTAAGGAACACAACTTAGCAATGCCCACGAAAATTACAGACTCCCTCAGTCTCTGACTCTCTCAGCCAATTTCTATCATCTATATTTATCCTGTAAATATGGCTGTCCCTCTGTGAAATGGCAGGGGCATAAGAACATTGACTGCAGTAGTACTGATTGTGAAAAACACTCAGTTAGTTTCCAACAGGACTGTTCAAACATGCTGTGCTGAGCCCATAACACAGGCCTCTAAAGGAATACAGAAGCTTTCTATGCACCAACGTAGAAGAATTCATGATTATCTCTACAAGTAAATCATGCTAACACTGTCTTTAGCATTGAATACAAAAGAATTTTATATACATATATATTCTCTCTGTGTGTGTATACACACACATATATATTTCATTACAGTCTTCAAAGTTTCTAAAATTAGATTAAGTTCATTTTATCACACTGTCTACAAAGGTATCACTCTGCAATGTGATTTATAATACTAAAAAGAGATCTAAATGTCCCAAAGAAATAATAAAGCAAACTATGATGATACATGCAACAAAATATTACTTCTACAGAAACTCATTGATGGTGAGATTAGATAAAACAAAAAAAATTTTTTACTTAAGAAAAAATGTGACATTAAAAACTCATAAAATGGGGCTGGTGAGATGGCTCAGCAGGTAAGAGCACCCGACTGCTCTTCCGAAGGTGATAAGTTCAAATCCCAGCATCCACATGGTGGCTCACAACCATCTGTAATGAGATCTGGTGCCCTCTTCTGGAATGTCTGAAGACAGCTACAGTGTACTTACATATAATAAATAAAATAAATTTAAAAAAAACTTCATAAAATATTAATTTAACATGTATTATCGACACTAAAGAGAAGTCAGAAGGTTATCTAAATAATGATGACATAGCATGCAGTTAAGTTAAACATCCATTGCCAGGCAAAACAAAGCCACCAGCCAAGAGCCAGGAGATGGATGCAGGGACAGGCAGTTCAGGGACCAAGAGACATTGCAATGTAAAGACAGGAAATAGTTTTTACAAACCAAAAAAAAAAAAAAAAAAATGAGACTCACAAGGATTCTGAGAAGAAACGAAAGAGAGATTAAGGGTTGGGAGAGCCAACAGAGGAACATCAAGTGCTCTGAGGATGCTCACAGTGGGGATGCTCTTCTCCACCCTCTCACTTCATGGAACTGCTCTTTCTTTCTTCCTTATTTGGTCATTATTTAATTGCTTTTTGTTTGAGTCAGGCTGTCGCTGCGTAGCCTAGACTGTGATCCTTGCCTCAGCATCTGGATTGCTGGGATTCCAAGCCTGAGTTACCATACCCAGCTACTTTTCATATCTTGTCGAAATTTCCTGTTACCACCAAGTCTCCTAGTTGTATCTGATGGAATGAAAGCCCAGCAGAGCCAGGGCCTCTTCACCATGACTCATATCTCGTGGACTCAGAGCATCATGCCAGGAGCCCTTTATGGCCTGAGGGCTGAAGTCTGAAGAAAATGATTTTCTTTTAAATCAAAAGCTGTGAAAGATTATTACAGAATTACAACTGGTTCACAAGACAGGAATCCAAATGATAAGAAAATACATAGTTTCTTAGGGTAGGGTAAACAAGGATTAGGAGGAGACGTATTCAAGCACACACGGAGCAATATCAAGATTGCATAGCAGGTAGCATCACGGGATACCAGAAATGTGTCAGAGATAGAATGATAAAATGGAAAAAAAAAAACCTAACATTGAACATGTAAGAAAGAACTTTAGCTCTGGTATCAAAACAGAAGATGTTGCTCAAACTGACTGATTCACTGCTTCGTAAGTTTATTATCTGACAGGCTAGCATCATGAAGCTACCATCATAAATGCTTAAAATACAGAGTGCAAGACAGCTGTAGAAGATAGAAACTATTATGAAGTACTAAGAATGGGGTGTGAGGTACGCTGGGGGCATCCTAGTTAGCTTCAGCTGTCACCCTGACAAATCCCAGACATTTCCCAGATCAGATTGAAATATGCTGATGGGTGTGTCTGCAGGAGACCATTTCAATTGTTAATGGATATAGGAAGGTCTGGCCCACTGTGGGCGGCACTATTCCCTGGGCAGATGGTCCTGTATAATCATGTGCTTTAACCATAGTCACCCCTGTTTTCCATTCTTGTTCTCTCCCACTGGTCCCCTTCCTCTTCCCAGATACTTCCCCATTGACCTTCATAGTCTCTATATAAGAGATTGTAGTTTTATTTTTTTAGGTCTAGTTAATCTTGCTTGAAATAATCATAATTCTTTCCAGTTCCCTGAAAATGACATGTCTTTCTGCTTTATGGCTAAGTAGAAGTCTACTCTGTGTGTGTGTGTGTGTGTGTGTGTGTGTGTGTATCTCAAATATTTTTCTCCTTTCTTCTTCCGTTCCCTTTCCTTCCTCTCTCTTTTAAGACCAGGTCTCAAAGAGCCCAGGCCAGTCTGGCCTCAAACTCAAGTGATGGGATTCCAGCTATGAGTCAGTATACCTTGCTTACAGGGGCCTGAGGACTGAACCCAGGCTAGGCCTGTACTCTACCAGCTAAACCGCCCTAACCCTACACTGTCTTTACCTAGTCATGGATGTTACCTAGTCATGGATCTCCCTAGTAAAACTGTACTAGCTTGGGCCTGGGGAGATGGCTCAGCAGTTGGGAACACTGGCTGCTCTTTGAGAGGACTTGGGTCAATTCTTAGTCCCCATATGGCAGCTCACAATTATGGCTCCAGTCTCAGCAGATCTGACTGCAGACATGTAGTAGTACACAGACACACAGGCAGGCAAGATACCTACAATCATTAGCGAAGAAAACAAATGGCATTAGCCCTGCTCAGAAGCACAGACTCTGCCTCTGTTAGGAACTTCTCTTTCAGTAACTTCACTTTGATGCTTAGCACTGACTATGGTGGTAGTGGGTTCCTCACACCTCAGCAAATGGCACAAATCTAGAGCTAAGCTGTTTTAGCTGCACTGGCATGATGCTTCCTATCAGGTATACAGGTCGAGGCTACCTTGACTCCCAGATATACTCTGGGGAAAATAAAGATGAAGGCACACACTAATGAGTTATTTTGCATGAACAATCATTGAGGGAAAAGAAAAGACTTGGATCTAAAATAACTTCTGCAGGTGGACACCAAAGCCAGCTTTGCATGAGAAAATGGGACAATGGTATGCAAATGTGGTGAGTCTCTGAGGCCTCAGTGTACTGAAACCCTCTTCCTTCTCTAGGGTGCTTTTGTTTGGCAGCCTGGAAAAACAGCCTCTCCACACACGGGAGTTTGGAGGTTCGAATTTGGCCCTTGAGGGAAAAGTTCTAAGAAAACAGGAGAAAGCCACGAGAAACGATCACTTTGGACCACAGATATAATCCTGCAGTGAGCCAGGGCTCTGCTCCAGTGAAATGGGAAACTGAAAGCGCGTTGAATGGAATCAGTAAGTCCTGCTGTAACTGCCTGATTTGGCTTTTCAGAAAGATAACTTTATGGGTTAAAATCATTTTAGTTTTCTCTCTTAGACAAAATAACTTAGTCACGTATTTCTGGGGCTTCTCCCTTCCGTCCCCACCCCCACACTCCCAACCCCACTCCCCTGGGCAGGGCCTGTGGGCACTGGATGCGGTCAGTGTCTCTCTCTGGGCTGACCAGGAGTTGGTGAGCCACAGGCACTCTCTTGTTCCCTTCAGCTGAGTAAAAACGGACGATCCTGCAGTTTGGGAGCCAAACTGGAACTCCTTCCATCTGCATCCCAGGACATTTAGGAATTTGGATGAACTCCACAGGAAGGTTTTACAGAGCACTTAATCAAATGCTCCAGAGGCTACGTTTCAGGAAAGCTCTCTTGGCTCCAAGATAAAGGCGGGGTGTAAAATAGAAAACAAGAGTCGCCTGAGTCAGAGAGGTCCTGATTTCCTCTGCGCTCCAGATGGCACCTCTCCCAGTTAAACAGGTTGGTGCCTTCTTTTTTTTCCCCCTTCTTTTGATCTGAACGTCCGTTTCTGAAATTTTTTTTTAAGCCCAAAGACTTAGTATTTTTAGCTTAGTGGAGGATGGGGGACTAGGTGCAGGAGAGTTTAAACATTTACATGTACCTACTAAGACCATCTCTACACTGTACATGAGTGTACCAGGAAGAAAATGCTATTTTCAATACCATTGCTGATTTGTACCATGTTGTCAGGGAGCAGACAGGGTTTACCAGATCATTGCTTTCTGTTCTTTAAAATAATTTTGTCCTTAAGATGATTATTAAAAGCAGTTAGAAGTCATCCTACATGTCTACAGAAGGGTGCTCACTGCAAACAGCTTCTTCCTTTCTTACACTGTTAGAAAGTCATCCTTACTCTCAAATGCTCATCCTTATATTTTATTTGGCTCTATTGCTCTTTGACATCAAGTTGAAGACTTCTGGATAACAGGAATGAACAAAGCTTTTATTGCGTTAGCAATTAATGCATAAACCATGGAGGCTGAATGTTCTTTCCTGTACTGTTCTGAAAATACTTTCAAATATTTTCATGATTGATTCTGTAAGATCCAAGTTCTCTGAGGGATAAAAAATAGTCAACTCAAGATAGAGATGCTAAAAAAAAAAAAAACCCAAAAACCAAAAAACAAAAAGCTATAATAAAAACATGGAAGGTCATTATAATAGTCATATTAGACTTGTGAATTCTATGCAAGCTTTTCTTGTACATTGCCGTATTATTAGCCAGCATGTGATTCCTGAGTGTGAGACTGAAAACATGTCGTCCATCCATTCTGCAATAACAGCTTTATAGGAGGTGGCAAAACCTTTAGAGCCTGACAAGTATTTAGTGAGCAGTTAAGAGCCCCAGGCATGCTAAGGAAGCTTCAGTCACAGCCAGAACTCAAACTGTCAGGCTCCAGACAACTTAGAGCTCAGAAATACATTTCCTCCACAGGATGGAGTCAAATCTTTGCTTGAGAGTCTTCTGGGGAGGAAAAGTCCAAGCTAACTTACTCTCAGTGGGAGGGCAGCAAACAGTGCCGGGTACAGGGGTAGGTGAGAGGAGGAGAGGCGTGTCGTGGCATGGCAGAGTGTATCAGCAATAGCCAACGGTATGTCTACTGTGTGGAGCATGGGGAGGAGGCAGTGGCAGGAGGGAGCCTTGGGTACTATTCCAAGGAGCTTTCGGTATGTCCTTCTCTGGGAAAGTGAAGTACCTTCCAGGCAAAGAGCTAAGCAAGATGGTGGTAGAATGGCAAGTTAGAGGCAGAAGACCAAGAAGAATGTTTTGGACAAACAGTTGGTTTCTTTCCAACTTGGACAAACAACAGTCAGATTGCAGATAGAAAGACAGCAGTTTTAAGTGGGGTGTGTGTGTGTGTGTGTGTGTGTGTGTGTGTGTGTGCGCGCGCATGCGCGCACTATGGAGGCTAACGCAGGAGGGTTGCCAGTGACCTCAGAGACTGACTAACTGGCACTCAGGAATCTAGGTAAGAAGAAGTTAAAGATGGCGCCAGTTTTCAGTTTAGAGGGACCAGGGGACACAAGGACTGTCAGGCTTAGGAGGGAAGCGAGCTAATGAGGCTCTCGTGTAGCAAAGTCAACCAGTGGCTCCGTGCCAGTGCCAAGCTGATTTACTTCAATTAAATGTATAAGGAACTCCAGAATAAACAATTAAAACATTTCTTTTTCAAATACGTAAAACAGCTCATTTTAATTTATTATAGATATACTCCCTTAAGTTATATATATATAACTACAACATATCTTCTGCTCTTTGCTTAAATTTTATATTATAAACCAGACTGGGTAAGATAGCTCAATGATTACAATGCTCGCTGTACAAGTGTGAGGACAAGCATTTGGGTCCCCAATGTGCGTGCAAATGAGGGTGGGCACTGCAGCCCATCCACAGCTCCAACACTTACAAGGGGCAGAATAGATGTCTGCAGCAGCCCAGAGTTCACCAGCAAGCTGCTAGTCAGAACAGCTCTGCTGGTGAACTCTGGGTTCAACTGAGAGACCTTACATCAATAAATGAGGATAGAGTAATCTAATGACTTGACACATTATCTTCAACCTCTAGATACATGCACACACATGTGCACTCAAACCCACACATGTGAACACACACACATGCATGCAGACCACACACACAAATGCATACAAAACCACAAAGCAATTCATATTACTTAAAAGTCTTAAAGTTTACCTAGGATTTAGTGGCTAAGGGCTGGGATACTGTCTGTTGACCATGAACCAATGCCATTTCCTACATATGAGAGCTAGGCTCACACATGTGACAGCCACAGTCTACTCTCTAGAGAAAATACAAGCTATGTACTGGGCAATGCTGAATGGAGTGTTTTGTGTTCTTCTTGTCATCCAGCTCAGTACCATGGCTCTGGAGCAGAACCAGTCAGTGGAATACTATTATGAGGAGAATGAGATGAACTACACTCATGACTACAGCCAGTACGAAGTGATCTGCATAAAAGAAGAGGTCAGGCAGTTCGCAAAGGTCTTTCTGCCTGCCTTCTTCACGGTAGCCTTTGTCACCGGGCTTGCAGGGAACTCCGTAGTTGTGGCAATTTACGCCTATTACAAGAAACAGAGGACCAAGACTGATGTGTACATTCTGAACCTGGCTGTAGCAGACTTGTTACTTCTGATCACACTGCCCTTCTGGGCAGTTAATGCAGTTCATGGATGGATTCTAGGCAAAATGATGTGCAAAGTAACTTCGGCCCTGTACACGGTAAACTTTGTCTCTGGGATGCAGTTCCTGGCTTGTATCAGCATTGACAGGTATTGGGCAATCACGAAGGCCCCCAGCCAATCAGGAGCAGGGAGACCCTGCTGGATCATATGTTGCTGTGTATGGATAGCCGCCATCTTGCTGAGCATACCCCAGCTGGTTTTTTACACAGTGAATCAGAATGCTAGGTGCACTCCCATCTTTCCCCACCACCTAGGAACATCCCTGAAAGCAACCATTCAGATGCTGGAAATCGGCATCGGCTTTGTGGTCCCGTTTCTCATCATGGGCGTGTGCTATGCCAGTACCGCCAGGGCGCTAATCAAGATGCCCAACATTAAAAAGTCTCGCCCCCTCAGGGTTTTGCTCACGGTGGTGGTTGTTTTCATTGTCACCCAGCTGCCCTATAATGTTGTTAAGTTCTGCCAAGCTATAGATGCCATCTACCTGCTGATCACCAACTGCGACATGAGCAAGCGCATGGATGTTGCCATCCAAGTCACAGAGAGCATTGCGCTCTTCCACAGCTGCCTCAACCCCATCCTGTATGTCTTCATGGGGGCCTCCTTCAAAAACTATATCATCAAAGTGGCCAAGAAATATGGATCCTGGAGAAGACAGAGACGGAATGTGGAGGAAATTCCTTTTGATTCTGAGGGTCCTACGACAGAGCCAACCAGTTCTTTTACCATTTAAATATAAAACTGCTTTCTGCCTCTGCTTTTTGCTTAGACACAACACACACACACACACACACACACACACACACACACACACACACGAGTGATGTTTCCTCCTCAAATAAAATATTTGTGCTACACCGAGACTCAACCATCAAATACCAATTACTGTTGATGCAATGTATAACAAAGGAGTAAGGGGTGGGAGTGGGGTAAGGAAGAGAGACGCCATAGAGTAAACAAGTGGGCAAAGTGTGGAAACTAAAGCCAATAACAGGAAAACAGCTTGGCAGGAGGGAGAAATGCATTGTGCCACAAAGAGGAAGTCTGTGTGTGGGGGCTCTGTGTGTGTGGGGGGGGTGTTTTGCATCTTCACTGTAGTGGTTGGTTATTCAAATCTGACACCAACTGTAATTATGTAATATAAAACCCTGGGTAATGTGCAACCAGGACCATCCTGTACTATCTCTGTAACTTCCTATAAATAAAAAGTTAGAAGACGAAACATCATGCTGTGAGCCTGGCAACCCAAAACCAATTAATAAAGTAACTTACGCTAAGAGAAATTTATAATTATTTGTAATTATTTAAATTTTAATAAGTTATTTTTGCAAAATTCCAATGCTTAAGTAATCGCAACAAAACTTACTCCTTTTATTTTTTGTTTCTTAATTTATAAGCGATTTTATAACATAACATATAAGAAAGAATGGCAATTAAAGAAAAAGGCCAAACATAAAGATGCTCACACATCCTGCTAAGGTCCTATACATGCAGTTTGCTTTCATGATGCCACCAAAGAAATTATCCAAACACACCGCTGGGTTCATCACGTATATTCTAGAAACCAGCCTTAAAAATCATTGTTATCTAGAGTCTAATTTTATAACTTCCTAAAGAACTTGCCCATGTTTGTTGGCCCATTACTGAGAACTGGTGAACAAATATATTATCCTATTATAAAGTTTCTTTTTCACTTAGACACCTGTAATTAGGCAATAAAATATGTAATACACGTACCATTGTCACCGATAATTAAGACTGAACCAAAAACACATGCTAAGCTTGTGTTCTACCACCACTGGACACCCCAGACCCCACAAATTATCAAATTATCATTCTCTTGGTACTGTTTCTAAGTTTGATAATTGTTTCAGAGGCAGAATTTGTAGCTGTGAGCATGGAGCAGTGTGTGGGAACCCTGGCACCGCCCAACAGTGGGGTGACAGACCACACAGAACACTCACCGCTGCTCCACCACTTCTTGCCGTTAACTATATAGCCACCTCCATCTCTCTGGATGGTGCATTCGATGTTTGTGGCATCACTTGATGAGACATCAGGCTCTAGAAAGGAACAATGGTTTGGTTTACAAGTGGGCAAAGTCAGTCCTTAGCCAAAGAGGCTTAAACAGAAAGAACAAATTCTTCGAGGACAGAGGCACACTGTTTATTATTATAATTACTATCCTTCCCCCTTGGTCTTTTCCAAAAATAGACAGTGTAAGTATTCAATGCGTCTAAGTGGGAAGATGGAGGGATGAGGTGTAGGGTTGGTACTGACGACTGTGTTCCTCGTGCCTTTGCTCACGTCTGAGTACGCATACAACTAACTCATCATCTTTCTAATCATCAGAAATAGATAGAAACACTGACTTTGACTTTCCATAATGGGAGTTTGCTTTAACTACAGGCAGGCTGGGTTTCTCTACTGTCATTAACAAGTCCTCTCTGTGCCTTGTAAGTGCTACTGGGAATGTGTTGGCCAGATCACACTTGCAACATTCAAATCTCAGCACTTACTTCTCCAGAATGCTTAATTCTGCTTATTGTATGGCATTTAGGAATCAGCCAGCTCTCTCCTTGTTCCTATAGTGCTCTTATAATTCTTAATTTATTTTTGGGTTTGTGTGTGTGCATGACTATGTGTATATTAGTATGCTTATATACTGAAACATGTGTGTATATGAACACAACTCACAACTTTAGTTGTCATTTCTCCTCAGGTTCTTGTCCACCCTGGGCTTTCCCCTCGCCCCCTTTGGAGACAGGGTCTGTCATTGGCTAGTATTGGCCTGGTACTTGGTGATTGGCTAGCTTGGCCAGCCAGTAAGTCTCATGGATCTTCCTGTCTCTGCACCCACCATTACTATGATTACAACTGTGTGTTACAACAACAGACTTTTTATGTGGATTCTGGGAATGGAAATCAGGTCACATACTTGTGTGGCAAACAATGCACAGGCTGAGCTGTGTCCCCAGCCCTCCCCTGCTCCTTGAAGGGAGACCTTGGGTACTTCATACATTTTGTTCTAAAGCTCCAGATGCTGTTTTCAGAGGCAGGGTGGAAGGCTTTCTTCATGGCCTTAGCTTGGAGCTTTGTAAACACTGTCATTACATCATTCTGTAGGGGTTTAATACGTGCCTTTTGATGATTCAAGTAGAAAGAACTTTGTAATTATATAAACAGTTGTAGAAAATAATAAAATCTGGCCATCACTGAAAGGTCATATTATGACCAAAGCAAACTGAATTTAATTCAAAACTCAATTTGAGCCGGGCGGTGGTGGCGCATGCCTTTAATCCTAGCACTCGGGAGGCAGAGGCAGGCGGATTTCTGAGTTCGAGGCCAGCCTGGTCTACAAAGTGAGTTCCAGGACAGCCAGGGCTATACAGAGAAACCCTGTCTCAACCCCCCCAACCCCCCCCCCAAAAACAAAAAAACCAAAAACTCAATTTGAGAAGATAATTTTTGTCTTTAAAGGAACTTAGAATTACTTTTTCCAGAGCACAAGTGTGCTGACACCATTTCCCTCAGCATGCCCCTGGCTTTCTGTTCCACACTGTGGCTTCAGTAAGCTTTTCACAGGTCTGAGTTCTGTTTTCTAGGGTTATGGACTCGGTGAGTAGTTTATATTCACATAAATATCACAAAGGCGACTATCAAGGCCCAGCAACTGCAGAAACAGCGTAATTTAAAAGACATCACCCAACTGCTGACGCTGAAGCGGACTACCAGAATACATCTGGAACCCTCCCACAGGAGAGGAGTGTTTATCCTGAACGTGTAAGGATGCCAGCATTCCAAACCACACTCTGGGTGTAGGCAAAGTTGGCTACAGCCGACCTACATCCCACTCTGATTCAGTCCATCATCCACACTAACCCAGGATGATGAGGAGAGGAGACAGGCCATGACTTGCTCATACCTGTCATACAGAAGACAGAGGTGATATCTCCACGCAGGAGAGGCTCCAGCCACTGCTTCTTCTGCTGCTCGCTGCCATACAGGTGCAGTACCTCCATGTTGCCTGTGTCTGCAAGTGAGAACAAAGTGTTTGACCTTTGAAACTACCAGTCCTAAATCCACACTTATGGAGATAATGCTGACAATATGCTTTTAAATAAAGTGTTTGTTGATGAAAATATTCTGTAATGCACATTAAATATAACATTCGATGGTGATGCTGTACTATGTGGCATTCACCTCATATTTCTTTAACTTTTCCTGAATCTCAGATGCTTGCTCAGTCCATTGCGTCAGCTTTACGGAGGCCTACCTCAATTAGGACTCAAGTAGCCATTCCTGGCTTTACAGAGGCCTACCTCAATTAGGACTCAAGTAGCCATTCCTGGCCTAAACTCTGCCTGCTATGACTGTCTGCTGTGTCTCCTGCACTCCTGGAGAGGAACTGACGTTCCATCCTGAGCCTCCAGGTCCTAAGTGTGCACACTGTTCCTCGGGCACGCATGTTGAGCCAGGTCTCTGTGAAAGTCTGTTAGTCGTGGGTAAGTAAACTGCTTATGAGCTGTGTTCTCTGCAAGAACCTCTCTGAACTCATCCACTCTGAGAGATCTCTTTGTCCTGAACTGCAGCAATTCTTATCCATCTTTCATAGCTTGGTTTATTTGTTTGTTTTTGTTTTTTCAGACAGGGTTTCTCTGTGTGTCCCTGGCTGTCTTGGAACTCATTCTGTAGACCAGGCTGGCCTCGAACTCAGAACTCAGGGATCCATCTTACAGCCTGTTTGTTCAGTTTGTTTCTGAGGCAGGCTTTCTCGGTGTAGCCTGGCTGGCATCAAACTCCTGCTTCTGCCTCATTAGTGCTGGGATTACAGGCATGTGCTCTAAGGCAGATCTTACCTGGTACACCTCTCCTCTGTGAAAGACAGAATCCCTGCCCCGCAGGGAAGCAGAATCCCTGGAGGATGCACTCGATCCACTGCAGTCTTGAGCAGTGGGTGTCTAGACAGCACCCCACCACCCATTCTACCTCATAGTAGAAAAAGATCTCAGTTTATTGTGAGCAAGATGTCTCTCTGCTTCTCTCTGACTTCCATTCCTGTAAAATGTTCTTAGAATACTGACGGAATCTTCTGGAGATTTTAAGGAAGTTTTCAGTGTCACCTTCTGGGACTTGGAGGATGGTTGCTCAAATGCTGATGAAAACCAGCAATTATAAATCAAACAAGATATATTGGCAAGTGCTAGAGAGATGGCTTGGGGGCTAAGGGTACTTCCTGTTCTTACAGGAGATCTAATTCAGTGCCCACCACGATATCAGGTGGCTCACGATAGTTTGTAACTCCAGCTCCAGGGACCCTACTTCCTTTTTAGGACACTTGCATACAAATAGGCATGCACACACATAAATAACAGCTTTTTAAAATTTTAAAACCATCCTTTAAAAAATACACCTTTAAATCAAGAACAATAAAGTTCCTAGTAGATCAATACAAACCTAACATTGTTTTTAAGTGAGGGAGAAGTCCTCAATTATAATCAACAGAATGGATTATCTGCTTTCTTTGCTCGTTTGAAATTTGGTGTTACTTGTTATAGTTCAAACAAAATAAAGAATTGAAACTTTTCAAAATTAAGCTGGGAGCAATGGCACACATTGGTAATCCTTGCATTCAGACGTAGGGGTAGGATGGAGGCAGGGGGTCAGGAGTTCAAGATTATTCTTGGCTACTTATTAAATGTGAGGACAGCCTCACATGAGATCCTCCTTAAAAGAGAAAGAATACGAAGTTATCAGTTTTACTCTGAGAAACTGACAAATTTTTTAATTTATGGATTGGGGAAAAGTCTATTTTTAAAAAACCAGCTCAAAGGCCCTAAATTATTGTAGTCACAGGTTTGGAGATTAAAATAGCTATTCAGCACTCTAATACACAACATTGTACAGATTTTTGAAGGGAAAAAACAGAAAGACAAACTGGAAGGGTGTGCATGTTTCGAAGCTTGGGAACTAGGTAGAAGTCAATCATCTGGCTGGATCCTCTGGCAGAATGCAGTCAACACCGGCCACAACTCTGTTAGTCTGCCCGGGAAACACCCCAGCACACAGCACCCCACACTCTGCAACAGCTCTACCTCCAAAGGACACTCTCGGGTTCTTGGTTTTCCTTGTCTTTCTGCTTGAGAGAGCTGCTTAGTCATTTCTTAGTCAAAAATGAATTTTAAATTGTCAACAATCTGAGGTATTTATTATTTAAGCAGAACAACTAACAGACTTGTGACATTTCAATCTTAGGAAAACCGCCATGAGTGTCTGGTGACAAGTGACTTCACAAATGAAGTGGGGAGACCACAGCAGGGCTGCAGCAAGCTTTGGCAGCCAAACTTGGCACATTATGTGTATGACCCATTACTGTGCCACGACTCTACATGGTAGAATATGTCTAACACACTCTAAAAACAGAACAAATCTAATTCAGTAGGTGAAGAAGACACCTGAACGTCACATGTAGTAAGGAAGGTAGTTTCATGAGACTTGTGTTAGATAAATATAATATATATTTATATAATATAATTATAATTTATATAATATAATATAGAAGGAATATGTATCCATCTACCTACAAACCCACGTGTGCAACTATACATGCTACATATTGGGTGGTAACATAAGGCATGTCTTATTAGGAAGAGTATGGAAAAAAGCTTTGAACTTCAGGATTTCCAGTTCATTTCCTTTTATATAAAATCACACGGCATATGCCGTGTGTCATAACAGCATGGAAGGTTTGGGGTAAGATCTTAAGACACTGAGGACATGTTTCTCTTACCATAGACAGCCTCTTGACTGATTACAGCGCAGGGCAGCAGAGACTTGAGAAACTGGTGCAGACAGAAGGGAGACTATGCCAGGAATAAGCACTATCTGAAGCCTATCAGCTGACCTGAATTTTACACACAAGGGAGTCAGTTTAGCGTTAGCCTCTTTGCTAAGCTTGGACTCCTCTCTGGGATCCACTACACTTGCATACCCCCTTCTGTTCGCTCAACATGGTGCCAACTCTTCTGGGGAAAGCCTTCACACCAGGGCCATACAATAAAAGGCAGTTCTGAGTCCCTTGAGCAGGGCATTATAGGAAATTCTGCCAATTGAGTTTACAGTGTTCTGGTGACATAGCTGTGAGCCCCTGATAGAAACAAAGGCAGCCTCCTGGGAAAAAGTTTCACACAATGGAGAGACTGGGAGATTAACTAGCTGTAGAAATACCCAACCCCAACCAGGAAGTGGGGCATTTACATAGCCAGTCCTCTTGTTGGCTACTTCTGGCTACTGGCATCTTAATGTAATGAGGCTGATTAAAAGAACAGCCCATTGAGGACCTCAAATCCACTTGTATACTGCATTTGGAGTAGCTGTAAAACTATGCTCAAATTTGTACGGGAATGACTTTGTATAGGAAAACCTTCCTTATTAAAAAAAGATTTTAGGCCCTGTTCAAAATGTTAAAAAACACTACGTGTAGTCACCTGGTGCTTGGCAGTTAAAAACATCTGGAGCAAAAAAGCATTTTCCTGTCTCTTCAGCAATCAAGGCGTAGTCCACCTGGCTGAGACCGCTCACAGCTGGCAAGAACAAATTCCACAGGCCCTCTGCTTTGGCCATTTCCTGTCAAGGGGATGGACAAGTGATTACAATTTACCAAACAAAGTAGGTTATTTTAAACAGTTATTGGTGGTAATGCTTTTTGAAATTTAAAAGCATTTAAGGATGTTATTTCATTGTATAGCAACTCATTGAAAGTCAGCAGTTGCTTAATAATTAAGGAAACGCCTTGCTTTCCAGGCTCCCTTAGTCTTGGCTCTAAACTAAATTTGCACACTTTAATGCTTCTCATTCAAACAGAATGGTTACAACCACCCCCACACACATTTGAGTGTAAATCTTACATGTATTTCAGGTAAGATCTGAAAACATGTTCCCTGCATGTGACCTGACACCACACTGCACAAATGTCCTGCTTGGCCTTGCTCCTTGCTGGACAAACCCAGGGCTTTGCATGGAAAAGAGGGGAGCTTTCCCACTAAGTCAGAGCCCAGCATCTGCGTCCACAGCCTGCTCTGACTTCAGCTCACTTCAGAGATGGTTAGCACGGACCAGCATAAAGAGACTAGTGCATCAGAACCACAGTCAGGAGGCCAAGTAGGCCAGGTTTGGTAGTAGACTCTTTTGTCCCCTCCCCTCCCCTCCCCTCCCCTCCCTTCCACCCCTCCTTGCTTTCTTTTTTTTTTGGTTTTTTTTTGTTGTTTTTGTTTTTCGAGACAGGGTTTCTCTGTGTAGCCCTGGCTGTCCTGGAACTGACTTTGTAGACCAGGCTGGCCTCAAACTCAGAAATCAGCCTGCCTCTGCCTCCCGAGTGCTGGGATTAAAGGCGTGTGCCACCAAGGCTTGCTACCTTTCTATCTACAAAGGGACTCATACTGCAGATCTGGCTCACTATGTAGCCCAGGCTAGCCTCTAACTTGCAGGAATCCTCCACCTTCAGCCTCAGCTTCCCTCCCAAGTGCTAGCTGAATTACAGGTGTGGGTCACCACAAACAAATAAGATTTTTAAAAACCCAGATTTAAAAAAACTTTTAAAGAAAGTTATTTCTGATGGCCAGGCATAGTGGTATATGCCTTTAATCCCAGCACTTGGGAGACTGAGGCAGGTGGGACTCTTTGAGTTTGAGGCTAGCCTGGTCTACAAATCAAATTCCAGAATAGCCATGGCTACACAGAGAAACCCTGTCTTGAAAAGCAAGAGACAAAAACCAAACCAAAACAAACACCCCAAAAAAGAGTTATTCCTAGAGCATGAGGTATCATGCCTATCATCCAGGCACTTGGGCAGCAGAAGCAGGAGGATTGCCACTAGTAGAATCCAGCCTGATCACTGTATCAAGACCATAAATAAAAGGGAAAAATTATTATCATTGAAGTTATCCTTTATCTACACAACAACGACGATAATTAAGGTCCCCCAAACACACAGTTCTCCATGTTGAGTGCCTTCTTGTCTCTCTTACCTTTAGTTTTTCGATCACTAAGGGGTGTCCCCACTTTTCCGCTGAGTTTCCACTTTGAGCATAGTATTCAGCTATTTCCTTAAGACAGTGAAGGGAAAATGATTAGGCCAAGTTAGTACAAAGCCACAATGTCATGAAAACTGTGAGTGTGTATGTGTGTGTGCTCATGAGCATGGGTGTGCTCATGAGCGTGGGTTCGCACATGTGTGGGCTAGAACTCCTAATTCTGCATCAGCTCCCTAAGCTCTGGGATTACCGGCATGTGTCACCATCCTGGTTAGTAATGTTTCTTTATAATAATTGGTGCAGAATAACAAAAATTCTAAATGTTTGTTCATCAAAAATTATTCTGCCTCAATATTAGACAGTAATAGACAGTAATAATCTGATTCCCAAGGTTTATGTGTTTTGTCTCCAGCAACATGGTACACAGTGGGCAGAGAAACCCCTCAACTAAAAAGGCTGGGTGAAGTGTTACCAGGTGAAGATATAGTGAGTAATGCAGAAAACAACAAAACAGCTTCATCCTTCAGGCAGGCAGGAGGATGGAGCTAAAGTTTGTCCTCTGGACTATGGAGGCTAACCTAGGTCTTGGTTCTCAATGGGCCACATCAGTAGGGCACATGCTTATGATAAGGCCAGGGGCTGGACAGAGCATTTGGAACTTTGGTTCCATCAAAGCCAGGAGGCTTGAGAAGTAAAACCCAAGGAGGAAACAAAGAGAACTGAGAAACACACAGAAAATCCGCACCTTTGGAGGCACAGCATGGGGAGAAAGCCCTCAGACGGCTTGCAGTGAATCAGAAGAGAGAAATGTCAGACCCTGAAACCTGCCTTCACCCAAGCCTGGGATCTAAATGCCAGACCTGTGCAGCTCTCAAGCCTCACACCCAAATTAAGTTTACAATGTCCTGCCAGCAGCGGCCCCAAGCAGCTGGTGGGAACTAAACCAGCCCTTCTGGAGGAAAGAGCTTGGTACAAAAACTCATGTAACTCCTTCAGAAAAAAAAAAAAAATCACCCACAGTCCATCCTGAAAAATCCCTAATTGCTGCAGGAAACCAGCCACCACAGGCAAGAATCAGCACAACAGCCGTGTTTCCTTAAATCACAGATACTGCTTACATTCACAGCATAAAATGGTTGTGGTGAGTAGATTCCAAGAATGGACAATGGGCTACTAAAAGAAACTTGAGAAGCAAGCCAAGGAAACGGAAGCCTTGGCAATGAACCTTAAGAAGGTTACTGCTGGCAAGCCGAGCACAGCTTCTTAAAGTCTGGTGGGATGAGAAGCTTCCCCTACGCCCCCCCCCCCGGGGGGGCCTCTGGGGACCCACAGAGTAGGCGTGCACCTAGGGTCCTTTGGCGAGTCTGGGCCTCTCTTCTTTAAGAGCTTACCAGGCATTTATTTCTTACACTCTCCAAAGTTAGACTATGGAGAACTAAACAACACGGCAGTTAGAGCTAAAGAAATTACTTAGCTCAGAAACTTGAGAGAAGAAAAGTGTGAGTGAAAAAGGATATGTCGGATCATGGAGACTGAATGCTTACTTCCATGGCAACCATGACGTTGGAGAGCAATGGGAGAGGACAGTGAGACAGCTCAGAGGGTGAGGGTGCTTGCTGCCAAGTCTGGCGACCAGAGTTCGATCCCTAGGACCCGACTTCAATATGCATACCAACGCCACCACCCCCCCCATCTGCAAACAAATGAACAAATGTAGTTACGATGTCAAAAGGAAATTGAAGGGTGAAATTTTCAACTACTGAGAGAAAGTAATTAACATCCTGGAATTCATATCTTAAACTGTTGGCTGCTGCTCGTGGTGGTGGTGGCCGCACATACCTATAATCTTAGCACTTGAGAAGCTGAGGCAGGAGGATCATGAGTTTGTGGTCAGACTGAACTAATTAGGGAGACTCTGTTTCAAAACACCGAATATTAAAGATTTAGGACAAAATAAAAGTAGCATCAATAGGCAAGGTACTACTTATCCTCTCAAAAAATAAAACAATCACCTTTAACCCCAGCACTCGGGAGGCAGAGGCAGGAGGATTTATGAGTTCAAGGCCAGTCTGGTCTATAGAGTGAGTTCCAGGACAGCCAGGGCTATACAGAGAAACCCTGTCTCGAAAAACAAAAAAACAAAAAACAAACAAATAAAAAAGCCACAAAGCAAACACCAACCAAATGGCAGCCACAAAAGCTCCTGCAGACTCTCAGCAAAGCAGCTCTGCTCCAATACAAACATTTGAGTTGCAAGAATGAATGATACAGTAATAACAAAGTGGGAAAGTCTAAATGACACTGTTCAGGCCAAACAGTAATCTCTGCTTTGTACAACTAAAGAGTACAATAGAAATACGGGATGATAGTTCTACAGCAGCTTAGAGATACAGTTATACATACTTACAGCATCTCTGTATCAACTACTTTCTCTACAGGTCAGCTAAGAGACTCATGGGGTCATGGGAACTAAGCCAGGCATGTTGGCGCATGCCTTTAATCCCAGCACTTTGGGAGGCAGAGGCAGGTGGATTTCTGAGTTCGAGGCCAGCCTGGTCTACAGAGTGAGTTCCAGGACAACCAGGGCTACACAGACAAACCCTGTCTCGAAAACCAGAAAAAAAAAAAAAAAAAAAAGGTCGTGGGAACTGTCAAAGCTTTTTGTGTGTATCATCAGGTTATTGTAGATTATTCTTCCAAACTACACTGCTCTCAGCAATGGAGTACCATGTTCCTTTTAGGGAAGCAAGGCTCTTATGGAGTCCAGCGCTGTACGAGGCAGAGGCCTGCACTTTCAAAGGCTCCAGGATAGAGGGCACTTGTCACATCTGTCAGGGAAATAGGTAGGCTTTCTGTTTAGGGCTGCATATTATGCCTGTTCCTAGGGTGGCCATAAAAAGCCAGTGCTATTGTGTTTGGTAATGAGTATATTAGGAAAGATGTTTATGATGTACTCATTCTGACTGCCTCATTATGACGCTACAGTTCTGAGAAATCAAATTCTACCTGTGTTTACATGCCCCAGGAGGGTGGGTCCATCTTAAGCCATGCTAAAGAGATAGGAGGAATAACTAATTGCTCCTTTAATGGACTACTATACTTTTCCTTCCAAGAATTAACTGCCCTAGCTCAGATTCCCGTGAGCTGGGCCACCTTGGGGTTTAGCTTGGTCTGCCCATCTTTCTGACTCAGCTTTCCCGTTCCTTCCCTTTGGATGTTGGCCACTTTCTCTGGCACATTGTTTCCTTACTCTTCTCTGTCTGTAGCCTCCCTCTCTGCCATGTGGCTGTCCAGTGCCATGTGGTGACCTTAATTATTCCTTAAATGTGTCACGGCCTGGGTTTTCTTCTCCCCTCTGAGCAGCTGCTGAGTCTTAGAACGTGACTGCCATGGGTACCTTCCTTTGTAGTTTGAATAACTGCCCCCAAGCTTCCATTTGAGTCCACTTCTTAAAGTCTTTTAATAATGAGACCAGGAACTCCACAAGGGTCCCCGCATTTACCCATATCATCTGGTGACCATGAAGAGACTCCCTTGAACTCTGGTCACGTCCCCACAATGGCCTGTGAGCCCCGACACCATGCTGCTTGTTCTGCCCGCACTGGAGTGCTAGTGTTCGTCAATGGTTTTCATAAGGAAGAACTGGCGTGGTGCAGGTTCAGAGATGGGCTATGTGTTCATTTTAGGCTACCTGGGGAGTTTCAAAAGCTCACAGAAATAGCCCTGCCAACCTTTTTTTTTCTCGTTATGGAAAATACATAAAAATATAAATAAGAAGCCACCAAGAATTTTAGTAGCTCAAGATACATGATGTCAAACGCTGCTGCAGTGCATGACACAATATTATTTTCTAGACATGCCCATTTTGGTTTGGCACCTCACTTGTAATAACATTGAAAAGAATTTAATGTTTTCTCTCTTTTATTTTGAGAAAAGCTATTTACTTCTCTACAAATCATTCCAAATTATGTCCCATAGCCAGCTGGGGATTAACTGTTCTGATCATCTACAGGATAAAATTACACAGGTTGTTACAAGTATTTGAATGAAGACATAGTGCATGCCATCAGATGTGGGAACAGAGATTTAAAAGCTCTGCCAGCACCAAGTGGCTGTCCTTATCACACAAGCTTGGACAGCCTTCACTTCTACCGTCTGTCTGGGTTTTGTTTGTTTTTATGTTTACTGTGAGCTCTTTGCACGTATTTTAACAGCTGAGTGGCACTGGGCTCAGAGGTACCCCAACCTCACTCTGACCCCTCCCTTCTGCGGTGTCACATTTACAGATGAAAGAGAAAGCCCCTCTCTTCCCTCTGCCAATCCAGGCTCGTCCTTAGAACCTTGGGCTGGTTGCAGGCACGGGCATGTGGCGGGCAGGCTCTGACTGAGTGTGCGTGCATAAGAATCAGATGAACTGATAGGTGAGCTGGGCTCTCCATCTGGAACTCCACCAAGCAGACAAAAAGCCGAACAATAAAGGGGGCTGCTCTAGCTCGCTCACGGTCATGGAGCCTGACTTCCATGAAACTAAGTGTTTTGTTTTTGTTAAGTGTTGTGATAGCCTTATAGCTGCTGTGTGTGGTTGAAGGGGATTGGCCCAAGAAGCCGGATACTTCTTCCAGCACCTTGACTTCTCTCTGCACCTTGCTCTTCATATCACCCAATCACCTATTTCTCCATTGTAGGAAAGCCCACTTTCCTCTCAAAGTTTTTTGAAAATGCAACATCTTCTATGATGGTCTGTTCTTTGTATGATTTATTTTGTCTTTAAAATCTACTTTGCACTGGCTTTTCTGGTAGACCACTTGTCTGTTCTCACTAATTTAGTTCATGTCCTAAAATTTAATTGCCCTAAAGCTTCAATTGAATTTTATTTGAGGAAAGGTAATGGTGAATTCAAACTACCACATTGAATTAAAAATGCTGTTTTCCAGATCCAATCGATGCATTTTTTTCTACCGCCCTTCCTCCTCGTTTCTCCTCGACCCCCCTTTCACGGGCTTTCTCTTCTCAGACAGAACAAAAACGGGAAACGAAACACAGCCAGACGGAGCACTGAAGGCACGCCAGGGAACGGGAAAGCGTTTACACAATGGAGTACTACTCAGCTATTAAAAACAATAAATATATGAAATTCCTAGGCAAATGGATGGATCTGGAGGCCATCATCCTGAGTGAAGTAACCCATTCACAAAAGAACTCACATAACATGTACTCACTGATATGTGGATATTAGCCCAGAAACCTAGACTACCCAAGATACAATTTACTAAACACATGATNCCCAAGGAGCTGAAGGGGTCTTCAACCCTATAGGTGGAAGAATAACCATGAACTAACTAGTACCCCCTGGGCTCGTGTCTCTAGCTGCATATATAGAAGAGGATGGCCTAGTTGGCCATCAATGGGAAGAGAGGCCCCTTGGTTATGCAGACTTTATATGCCCCAATACAGGGGAACGCCGGGGCCAAGGGGTGGGAGCAGGTGGGTAGGGGAGCAGGGCCGGGAGGGGGGAGGATATAGGGAACTTTCTGGATAACACTTGAAATGTAAATGAAGAAAATATCTAATAAAAGTTGAAAAAAAATGCTGTTTTCCCCTTTTGATACTCAAAAGTATAATTTTGAACTCAAAATTGGACATACACTAGCTAGGGCAGAACTACTCAGTATCAATGGAGAGGTGACAACTTGAGAATTAATATTTGAGTATTTTTGAAGAAACTGTTTCCCTCTCTATGCTATACGCTCATATCAAGATATTTACCAATACAGCACCTAGACCTATAACTCAATAACACTAATGCCCCTATAAACACATCTTACTTCTGAACATTGTTGAGAGAATCTTGTCTTTTGAGCTCTTTACTTGACTGTAGCCCAGCTCTGAACCCTCAGAATCTCAGGCAATTACAATGAGATTTACTGTACCCGAGACTTACTCATGTTGCAGAAGAAAGAACTGAGGCCATTCAAACTACTCAGCACAAGGCCACCAGCCTCCACCAGGCCTGGGCTGGAACGAAGCCTCGACAGTCGCCTCACATACACACACCCTGGCCCTCGCATACTGTCCAAAGTGTGTCTTCCTTGTCTTCACAGCATTATCTTCTCTTCGTCACCTGTCTTTCCACAGGGATGTAAAGCCCGTCTGTCTTGTTCTTATTTTCAGTGGCTCTTCAGGTGTCTAGTCTGTTGTAAGGTACCCAGTACATAATTCTTTACTGGATGGATGTTTCTCACTACACTCCATGAACTTCTTCAATGTGACCCCTTATAGCAATAGCTTATGAGGGAAAGAAAGGGCAGTATTTGTGTGGCTTGAAATGACAGGTCAAAGTTCACTGCCATGTCTATTTGGGGGAGACTGTGGTTGTCAAATTCTCAAAGCATCCATATTTAAGTAACAAAAGCTTCAGGTCACCGCCTTAGCAAAAGGCAACCGGATACAGTGTTTCACTCCTATCTATTTGGGCCCTCACTGCTCGGTCCCTTTGCCTCCATTTGCTACCATAGGTGTATGTGCGAATCTTCCAGGCATGTTTTAGCT
The DNA here is from genome assembly GCA_902729485.2 of Mus minutoides. Lineage (NCBI taxonomy): Eukaryota > Metazoa > Chordata > Mammalia > Rodentia > Muridae > Mus > Mus minutoides. Next base: position 8,786 of record CACVCL010019524.1, on the reverse strand, counting down.
CTAATTGTCTGTGAGGCTGGGGACTGAGGGAAATGGGAGAACTGGGGGAGGCTGACGGCTAGGAAAGGACTACTTGCCCACAGTCTTTGCACACACTACCTTCTCAGCAGGGAAGACATGCTGCTTCATGAACTGCTTTACTCTAGTGAGAACTTCCTGGCCTCTCCTGCTCTGTGCAAACAGCTGGCTTTTAGCATCAGCCTGTGGTGGTGTAGTACTGAGAGTTCTGAGCAAAAGAAAAAAAAAAAGAAGGTTATAAAGGTGTCTAAAGTCATTATTACATATTTCTTAAAATAATGCAAGGTGTCCCCAGATATCCAAAACTATCCTTAGGAGGAGCTACTGTATCTATCCTTAGGAGGAGCTACTGTATCTATCCTTAGGAGGAGCTACTGTATCTATCCTTAGGAGGAGCTACTGTATCTATCCTTAGGAGGAGCTACTGTATCTATCCTTAGGAGGAGCTACTGTATCTATCCTTAGGAGGAGCTACTGTATCTATCCTTAGGAGGAGCTACTGTCTCTGCGAGTCTTGGGCTTATTGTTTAGTTTGGATCCCTTAGCCCTCAGCAGCAAATTCAGAGCCTTTCAACAACCAGGCAATTGCTCTACTGCTGAGCTACAACCTTAGCCTCGTGGACTATTTTTGTTTTTATAGTATGGAGAAAAGGTAGAATTGTTTTGTTCTGATCACTAAGCTTGAATGCTTAAAGAGCTACTTGGGAAAATACGAACCTCACATGGCCTCACACAGTGCTAGCTTCATTGCTGTCTGCTGTCACAAGTGCAAAAGAACAAGAAGGTATGCACAAATCTGACCCGTATTCTTCACACATTTCTCGGGCAGCACTGCTGGGTGTTTTAATAGAAGACTAATAAGAAACACAGTGAAGCCTTGCTCTGTTAATCACACAGAGCAGTCTAGAAATGAGTTATAGAAAACAATTATCTTGGGGCTGGAGAGATGCCTCAGTGGTTAAGAGCACTGACTGCTCTTCTAGAGGTCCTGAGTTCAATTCCCAGCAACGACACAGTGGCTCACAACCACCTGTAATGGGATCTGATGCCCTCTTCTGGTGTGTCTGAAGACAGCGACAGTGTACTCAAATATATAAAATAAATAAACAAACAAATAATAATAATAATAAAAACAAACAAACCAATCATTCCATGGGTAAGTGGGGCTTGGAACATGTCACTGGGGTTAGAAGTATTTATCCATTGCATAAGGAGCAGCCATTGCATAAGGAGCAGAAGTGCAGCTGGAAAGGTGTGTGAGACCCCCTCAGAAATACTGCCCTGATACACACATAGTTTCAAAGACACTTGCAAAATGTTGAAGAAAAAGTAGTATTGCTAAGTTAATAAATATAGTAATATCATTTAAATAGGTATGTGTAACAAATATAAGAAACCATATTCACTTATATATTTAAAAGCTTATACATTTAAAGTGGCAAAGAATACATTTAATCATAAATATGGGCATTTTTTTCTCATTTTTAAGTCAATATCTTTTTAGGTATATAGTGACTTACTACAAAACTATCCTGACTGGCAAAGCAGCCCTACTCTGGGCAGAGATATAATTTCCATTTTCTTAATGTTTTAAACTTCCCACATCCAGTGACTATTTAACTGAAAAGTTAGAACCCAGACTGTCTCTTGACTCTCTATGATCTTACGGGACCAAACCAATTGAGGCTGCAATTTGAATTACCCAGAGAATATGCTTCCCTTACCTTTTTGATAGCTGCAATCCAATTTCTGCCAGAGGTTGCACAGTGTTGGCAGTTAAGAAGCTATCCTCAGATGAGTTATTTCCCATGAGGAATCTTCTATAGACTCCCTACGAGTAAATTAACATGGAACAATTAAAGTTCATTGAAAATGACCCCCGGCTATCCAATTAGTCTTTCCAGTGTGTGATCCATATGGGGAACTAGATTCATGGACTCGAGATGTCAGTCAGACCACGGAGACCAGGAACATATTTGTAGAGGACACTGTATGGCTCCGAGTTAGAGTCACACTCATATCACGTAGTTGTGACACTTTAATCCAGGCAGAAGTGTAACCAATGACTCAAACCAAACTTGAAAATGAGCCACTGCCCAAAACAAGGCAACTTGCAGGTCACAGCGTCTGTACTGATCACTATTTCCCTTCACAGTGATCAAAATGGACTCGGACACCAACACCAAAAGGAAGGCCATGAGATGACCTTTCCTGTTCAATATCATGTTTGATTCCTAGTTTGAGTAAACCTGTCCTTTGAGCAGTGTGACCTGAATGGCAATCAGCTTTCACAATTCTCCACTTCCATGCTTTCAACCTAACACACCATCTTCTCACACGTGACAGTTCATCTCCATCGTCAGCTTGACAAGCTTTGGAATCATGGGAACATGCAAACGTTCATGTTTACATTTCTAGAGAGATTTACCTGTGGTGGGAAGAACTGCCCTGGATGAATTCAGGTGTCACCATTCCCTGGGTGGCCCCTAGACTAAACAGAGGACTTTGGCTTGCTTCTCCTGCAGGCGCACCATGGTCTTTCCCACCACGGGCTTCTCCCTACTCTCCTGCAACCAGTACATCTTCTCTCACTGACCTTCTCTGTACAAGAGTCATAACTCATGTTATAGTAACATTTTCTTCCCACTGAAGTCTTTTGCTGTTGTTGTAAATGTACATGTCACTCACATCTGACGTGACCTTTGGAGGAGCACAGTGGCCTACACAGTGGCCTGAACAGGAAGACAGAGCTCACAGTATATCAGAAAGAAATGGTGAAACTTGCTTCAGATAATTACCTGTGCTATTCCAGCCAATTTAAAAAATGAGAGGGCCATAAAGAAATTCCAGTTAGGGAGATTAGGATCAATTCCCCTGCGGTGGCAGTATATTGAAATCAGTTCTTCCATCAACGGTATTCCTAGAAAAACAGCACACAGCACCTTGATAAGAATGTCACAGAGAACACTTCAGAATAACATAATACAGCAAGAAGAAACAATGCGGCATGTAGTGTAAACACAGTCAGTATTGAGCCTGTTCTAAATATTGATTCCCCAAGTAATAGTATATGCAAAAAATTGTGTATTGTCACAGATTATAAAAAGTGAGATGCTAAGTTCAGAAAACCAGTAAGATGAATTAGAAACATTTTTAAGGCACAAAAGCTTCATAAAACTGCAGGCAACTTATGTCTTTAGCTCTGGCAATAATAAAGAGGATTGTATATGACTGCTCTTCTGTACCTGTGTTCTCTTGAATGTGAGAGCCTCGGTTTATCATGGGCAGTGTCCTGGGCCAAAAGTAAAACAAGGAAAGATGGGCTAAGTCAGCTAAGGGATGGCCGAAGGTCGAGAGCTCCCAGTCCAACACTGCTATAACCCGACACTGCAACAAGATGTACACAGGACACATTGGATTCAAAACAAACTGAATAAGCAAGCTGACAGCACAGTACATTCACTCACATTTCCATCAAAATGCAACCAGACCTCACAGTTTGTAGTCTTTGCCCATGGCGGTGCATCTCATTTATGAAAACCAACCGGCATCAACTGTCTAAAGCCAAGGCCTCTGGTGCTACTGTTGGCTGCCAATACTCTTGCACTCTGCCCTGACATCTCTGCTAACAAACAGATGCAAACCCAGCTCTGACTTCTCAGTCTGGAGGAACTGTGGTAAAGAAGAAGTGCTAATGATTAATTATATTTATATTTTAAGAATTAATATAGAAGAAAGTATTTGCTCTGGTGATGAAAATAATTATATACATATACATATAATATACCATTACAGCAATAATACTTTAAAGTAAGTTATATAAAATAACCAGGAGAGAGCTAATCTCTTCACGCTGTCTTCCGACCTACACACACACACTCACACAGACACACACACACACATATTCACACACACAGAGAGACACATGCATGCGCACACAAACACACACACAGAGACACACAGAGACATAGACACACACATACACAGACACACGCACACACACACAGAGACACACACATGCATGCACAAACACACACACACACAGACACACACACAGAGACACACACACTCACACACACATACATACCCACAGACACACACACAGACACACACACATGCATGCACAAACACACACACACAGACACAGACACACACACACATACATGCACACACACTAACACACATACATACACAGACACTCACACACACATACATGCACACACACTAACACACATACATACACAGACACACACACACACACACACATGCATGCACACACACTAACACACATACATACACAGACACACACACAGACATATACACAGACACACAGACACACACACACAGACACACACACACACACACACACACACACACACACACACACACTCACACCGTGAGTCAGGGTACTCCAAGCCTCCATGCACCTTTGTTTTTCACTTCCTTGAGTCTTTGGCCAACTTAGACGTAGTATTGTAGAGTTGTGGGTTACTGTAGACTCTGAGTCACACAGATCTAGATTCAGAACAGAGCCTGGGTCACAGGTAAGGAAAGGACTGGGAAACACAGGTCATTGGTCAAGTGCTTGCCAGTCCACAGGCACTGGGAGAAAGGTCTTATTTGATTAAGATATGAAGATATTATACTCACATGATAGTATGCAGCAAAAAATTGAAAACCTAAGTTCAAGGTTTAAAAACTAAATGTCCTATACTCAGGAAACGTTCTAACTCACACACATGCCTCCAATCTAAATATTTTAATTAAATGAATACTAAAAGAGACAGTTTTTGAAATAACAGATTGTGGTCATTGTCCCTGTAGGGTAAAAAAATCACACAAAGTCATGCAGGAATCATGGAGCCCGAAGAAGGGGAAATCAACTCTGTGAAATCTCAAAGGAGATAGAAAGGGCTGCCAGAGGCAGGGCTGGGCAGGCACTCACAGAAGGTGAGATGCAAGCAGAGGAAGGAAGCAGACGGGAAAGGCAAGGAGGGAGACTGGAGTAAGGTGGGTATCAGCCATGTACCTGCCCGGTCAGTTAAGACCTATGTCGAGGGATGCAGAGGACAGGCTCTCGGCACCTCTCTATATTACCTTTCCGCAATTTTAAATGTAATTTCATTTGTGTGTATGTGTGCTTTGCTTTGCCTGCATATAAGCATATCACACACATGCACTGCCTACAGAAGCTAGAAGGGAGCACTGGATTCTGGGGTGCTGGGGAGCAGCCAGTGCTGGTGACTGCTGGGCCATCCATCATCACTCCACCCTGTTCACGTTAGGCCACTTGGGCCATTCCTTCTATGCCTAGTTGTACAGGTTGTTTGGGTGTTATGCTGGCACATAATGATTGCTCTCTTGCTGTTTGTCAGTTATCTTTTCTCTCCATCTGTGGTTTATGCTTGTTAGGAGAAATGTTTCTGAGCACAGAGTTGCTCATGACTGAATGCTTGTTGACATGAATTCTGCCAGCCATGTTATTCCATGAAGCTGTCTTTTTTTTAAAGGTTCATTTATTTATTTTATGTACATGGGTACACTGTCTTTCTCTTATGCACACCAGAAGATGGCATCAGATCCCATTACAGGTGGTTGTGAGCCACCATGTAGTTTCTGGGAATTGAACTCAGGACCTCTGGAAGAACAGTCAGTGCTCTTACCCCCTGAACCATCTCTGTAGCTGGAAGCTGACATTTAAAGTAGTAGATTGAAGTCTTCTTCAACAAGAGAGACAGACAGCAACCTCCAAGTCCTGCTTAAGTGATGACTGTGTTACTGTTTAAGATTGGGACCAGCTCCAAAGGCAGAGTCCTGTGCCATAAACTCTGTAGGACTCATCTCCTGAGGCTTTAAGTGGGAGACAGACTGAGCTGTGGGCAAGAACAGAATGATCTGGGCTCCTTCAGGACACTGGGGGAGGTGTGGGACATCTGTCTGCTTCTGGAGCCTCAGGTCAGACCTGGACAGTGTGTGTCACACACACACACACAAACACACACACACACACACACACACACACACACACACAGCTCACAGTACCTCTTTGGGGTGGAAAACTATGTTATCCAGCTTGAAGTCTCCATGGACCAGGCACTCCTCATTGTCATTATCCGGCAGGTTCTTTATCAGCCACGTGGAGAGCTGTTCCATGACAGGGATGCTCTGATGGGCTGAGGCCTGGTACTGCTTCGTCCAGGTGGACACCTGGAAAGGGACAGAGGTACAGAAAGAATGCTCCATTGTCTGTTACTCTAAGACCACTTCATCTGTGCCCAAGTCCACCTTACTCCTGAATGCTTAACAAAATAGTGCTCACATGAAACTCCCAGCAGCCTGAAACATTCCTATCAGCTGAAAACCCCAAACATTCAGGTTTCTATTCCAGTGTGTGCCATTTTACCTATGTAGGTTTCTATTGGACAAGAAGTAAAGACGCTGGCATAGGTGTCAAGAATGGTCCTCACTCAGTAAATACTCCATGGTAGACAGAAATGCATATAAACTACNTCTGCAGAGATTTTTTTTTTTTTTTTTTTTTTTTTTTTTGGTTTTTTCGAGACAGGATTTCTCTGTATAACACTGGCTGTCCTGGAACTCACTTTGTAGACCAGGCTGGCCTCGAACTCAGAAATCCGCCTGCCTCTGCCTCCCGAGTGCTGGGATTAAAGACGTGCACCACCACGCCCAGCTCTCTGCAGAGATTTTTAATTGAGGTAGTCTACAGCTCACTTAACACCCAACAGCACACAGCGAATACTCTACTCTCTCATATCTTCCCACCCCACTCTCAAAGGACGTACTTATAATAGAATGCAGCCCATGAGTACCTAGTCTTACTTGCATTTGGTTGCAAGGGTCACCATCTCATTATTAATTTTCTATATCAGTTCCTTTCCACATCCAAGCACAGACATGTCAATGCCCATGCCCTGGACATACAGCTCTTGCAATGAGCACTGAACAATTTACTAATCGGTAGTAAACTCAGTGAAATGGACCATTCCCCAGCTTCATGTGTATAAGACGCATGAATGAGTCTCTTAAAAACAGCCACAAGCTTCTTTAGGGCAGGAACCTATTTCTGATTTCTTGATATTTAAAAAAGTATCTTGCAAGCATTAAATTGATAAAAGCTTAATGGATTTTTGCTTAGCACAACCTAGAAAAGGAAAACTGAGAAGAAAATCTACTGGTAAACCAAGTAAAAAGTGGAGATGGAAGCTTTTACTAAACAAAAGTTATCTAAAAAATAAAGTTAGTGGGAGGGGAGACGGCTTGGTCAGTAAAGGGCTTGCTGGGCACGCATGGGGACCTAAGCATGGTCCCCAGAACCTGGACAAAGAGAAAATAAGGAAGGATGGAAGAAAAGAAGACAAAGAAAGCCAGCCAGGCATGGTGGTATATGCTTGGAGTTCTAATACTGAGGAGTAGAGACAGGAAGAGCCCTCAAGCTCACTGGCCAGTCAGACTGCCGAATAAGAAAACTTCAGGCCAGTGAGGTGCCTCGCCTAAAAATTGAGGTGGATGGCTCCTGAATATGAAAGCTGAGGCTAATTCCTAACCTTCATTCCACACCCATGTGCCATACTTGTGTACCTGCAGACACATGTTCATCCACTCAAAACACACTCTCTCACACACACACATCAGCATTATTTCATGCTAAAAAGATATCTGAATACATTACCAAAGAAGATGTTAAGTGGCAAAATTTCAGACAGCCACATCATAAACAGGGCTTGCTTTCACTAGTCATTCACAGTACGTTATTTCCGAGATCATGTAGTACTTTCTGACGCAGACGGCTTACCTGCCTTTTGCAGTACCCGACTCCGGTACCATATTTGTCCAGCTTCAGTGAGCGTACATCCAGAGAATGTAGCCATGCCAGGGTTTCTGCCACAGACACATATATAGCCGCACGTTCTGCTGGGCTAACTCCAGGAATGGAAAAATCACGAAAGATCCGACCCTATCAAAGTGATCACAATGGCCAGTTTTTAAATATCTGACAGGCAAAGTCAGCAACCTACACAGCATGTTAGGCGTAGGCTTGTCTGTGAAATGTGTATGTGGATACATACCAAAGGCAAAATTCAAGAACATGCCAGAGTGAACCTGAAAGTTTTAAACTGCATGTAACCCACATCTTCAAATTAAAAACAATTTGAATTTGCTCTTAATGGTTTGTTCTTTCTATGTGGAAGAGTGTCCCCCACCCCCCAAGAACACACACATCCCCATCTCCCTGTTTGGCTACAATTGTTGGTAGCTCTTTACTGCCACCTAGAGGAGTATTTAAGAACAAGTTAGCAATATAAAAGCAACAACCAAGTAAGATGGTTACCTTACCTGCACATGTTCCATTACATAAAATTCTGTCCCGATGACGGAAGCATCGGTGCAGTACAGCAGGGGCTTGGGGACAGGAAATCCAATGGAAAACAAGGCTCTTTGGATCTTGAATTCTCTGTCAATCTAAATAGGATTATTAAAATCCAGAAACAGAAATTTAATAACTACATATGGGCTAACCTTAACTAAGGCTATTGGCTACAACATGTGCCAATATGTAACCCAGAGCTGACAATAATGATTCCCTTAACAGGAGCTTGTCCAGCCATTACAATTACAAAGTAGGCCATCTCTAAAGCATGATAGTTTATTTAACTGGGGTAAAAGGATGGGCATCTGCATGAGGCTTACTACTGACTCTTGTAGCACAAAGGCAACAGTCTGGCTATATTTCACAGGTTTTGTTAAAG
>CACVCL010019523.1:0-102891 GCA_902729485.2 Mus minutoides | reverse complement strand
TATATATATATATATATATATATATATATATATATATATATATATATATAATGAGTACACTGTAACTGTCTTCAGACACACCATTACAGATAGTTGTGAGCCACCATCTGTTTGCTGGGAATTAAACTCAGGAGCTCTGGAAGAGCAGTCAGTGCTCTTAACCTCTGAGCCATTTCTCCAGCCCCCCTCATTTTCTTTCTTTAAAAAAAATTTTATATTATGTAGCCAGTCTGTTAGTCTATGTCTTTTTACTGGGGAATTGAGTCTATTGATATTAAGAGATATTAAGGAAAAGTATTGTTGCTTCCTGTTATTTTTGTTGTTGGAGTTGGGATTCTGTTCTTGCAGCAATCTTCTTTTAGGTTTGTTGAAGGATTACTTTCTGGCTTTTTCTAGAGGGGATGGGATAAAGGGGTTTGGAAGGAAAACTGGGAAAGGGGATAATATTTGAAATGTAAATAAAGAAAATATCTAATTAAAAAAAGAAAAAAGCAAATAAATCAAAAAACCCAAACAAAAAAAAAGAACCAAACTCATCACTTGCTTTCTATGACCCTACAGTGTTTTAGTGGGCAAAGAGGGAGATAAAAATGTAAAAAAAAAATTATTTAAAATTTATCCTCTTGATTCCAAAGCTTTTCTTTCCTGAAGTTGTATTCTGTAACTTTGCATTTCAAAGTAGAGATGAAGAATGAGTTCTATCACTAAGGTGAAAGTCCACCCATGGAATTGGTGCCCGAGAGGATTAGTGAAAAGGGTTACTTAGGGCCTGGGAGTATTGGAGCTGAGCATTAGAGCATGTGCCAGACCCCAGTACCATAAAAGACAGGAGGGGGGAAGAGGGGGAGGTAGAGAGGAGGAGGAGGAAGAGGCAGAGGAGAAGGAGGAGGGGGAGGAGGAGGAGAGGAGAAAATGAAAGGAGAAAGTAGGAAGAGGAGCTTCCCGTTGAAGCAGTACATTCTTGTTTCTCAGGTCTGCAGCCTACCTTCAGAGGAAATTTGAAGCGCAGCAATATAAGTTAAAAGTGGAAAGACAATTGGTGAGTAAGGCTCCACCCACGGGAGCTCAGAGCTTTCCTGACAGCTTCTCTGTTCCCAGACATTTATGGGTTCAAGTTCATTCTGCTGTGGAATCAAGGCCATCCAGCATGTGCTTTACTTATTATTTATAGACAGAATCTCTTCGTTTAGTCTAGGACTCTCCTGGAATTCATTATGTATAGCAAGCTGACCTGAAGTTCTTGCTGATCCTCCTGCCTCAACTCAGATTGCGGGAGTACAGACATGAGCCACTAGGCTTGGCTTATATTGCTTTTATTTTGAATTGTTCAAAAGTTTAGGTCCTATTCTCTTTATCATGCCCTGGGGCTGCTGAACCCCAGCAGAATGTAATCTACAGCTACAACTGCCCAGTTCAGCAAATGGCACAGGTGAGAGAGCATGAGGTAACTATGGCTTATAAACAACACAAGTGACTCTGCTTTAAAATGCTGTTTTAATCTTTGATGTTTCAATTAAGAAAATTCTGCTATACACCAGAAAGTCTCCCATGCAGATTACTTGGTGGAATATTTCTCATCTCAAGTAAATAGTCCTGGTTAAGCCAGAATATGCGAGTATTCCTCATAAATTATTTCATTGAATAAACAGGGTCTTCGTCCGTCTTCTGTGGAGCCACATCCAAATGAGAGAGAGAAGCTACAAAGTCATTGGGAGGAGACTAAATTCCAGGAGCTTCAATACAGGAAGAACAAAATGAAGGACCAGGTTGAAAAATGTCCAGTTCTTTCTGCCATTTTACATATGTCACTGTCCATCAGATTGCAGCCTTTCCTGCCATATGTCAACAATTGCTTCCAGCATCTCTATGGACACACAGAGCCGTTTCTGATAGAGTGACTGCCCATCATTAATTAGGGTGATTCTTATTAGTTCTATCATAGTGAAACAAATATGTAAAACAGTAGTAATATTGTATCTTGTGTTTGGAGGCTGACATGGGGAACCAATGTGTGCAGTCATGTGCCCGAAGCATGAACACAGTAGGGATGCTGGCTTCTAGAGAAGACATATTGTCTTGGTTGTTTATGTGTGTGAGTTTGTGCTGAGATCTAGGCATCTGGAGTTATGATGTGTAAGGGGCTTTGCAGTATAGATTTCTAGTCTAGTTTTTCTTGAGTGGGTGTTCAGTTCTTTGGTTGCTATTGTCCAGTCTGAGTCCTAGCTGAGTGTGGTGGCTGTGGGCTCTCTCTTGTAGAGAGCTGCTGATTGGCATGGGGTCACAGAGGAGTAGAGATGGGCTAGAGGAAAAGGATTAGAGAAGCTGTGGGAAAGAGGAGGGGGAAGATCCTGGGTTTGCACTAAGAGGCCACGTCCAATTAAGTCTGGAGAGACTGTAATGGAGCATAGGAAGGAAGAGGAGGCCCCCTACCTGAGTCCCAACCTAGTAAGCAGCCTTGGGTTCCTAGTGGAAAGAGGTTCTGTGAATAGGCAAAGTCACAAAGTACTGGAGATGGTAGAATGAAAGGCTGAAAAGTATTTGCAAGAGGAACTAGAGGGACCCTGGGTCCACACCAAGCAGCCAAGTCCCTAGTGGGTGGGAGTGGGTGGTGCTCATTTTCTCAAAAAGGAGTCTACTCATATTGATTGAGGGGTGGACTCTACTCCAGCATGACTTCATTTTACCTAAAGCCATCTGCAAAGATCCTATGATCAAAAGTCACATTCTGAGGCGCTGGGTAGTAGCACTCCAGTGTAGGTGATGGTGATGATGAGTGAAGTCTGCATGTTTACCCCAGGCTAGTCTTGAACTCTTGAACTTAAGTACTTGATTTTCCCATTTCACCCTTCCATGTAGTTAGGACTAAAGGTGTGCACCCAGCTTTAACATATATTTTGAGGAGCTACACATTCAATAAATGCAGAAATGGAATATGAAGAGTAGCTGCACATGATTTGGAACTGTAAAAAACAAAGATCTCTGATCCATACAGTGTCCCATACCATGTCCCATACAGTGCCCCAAACAGTGTCCCATACAGTGCCCCATATAGTAGTGTTTCATAGCCTCCCAGGCTATGAAGTACCACAGCCAAAATGAGTATATCGTTATATTTAGAAACAACTTATTTTCTAGTGATTACTTACGTTACATGTTTCTAAAATTTTAGGCTATGTAGAGATTATTTTCAAGTTTTAGGTTGGCTTTGCTTTTCAGGAATATTGGAAACAGCTAGAAGAAATCCGCCAACAGTACCACAATGACATGAAGGAAATTAAAAAGAAAATGGGGAGAGAGCTGAAGGTAAGCTCACCCTACTACAATGAACACTGCTCTATCAATTTAGACATGATGAAATGGCTAGATATTTAAAACAATGAGCTTGGGCTGGAGAGAGGGCTCAGAGGTTAAGAGCACTGACTGCTCTTCCAGAGGTCCTGAGTTCAATTCTCAGTAACCATATGGAGGCCTTCAACCATCTGTAATGGAATCTGATGTCCTTTTGGTGTGTCTGAAGACAGCTACAGTGTACTCATATATATTAGATAGATAATATTCAAAAAAAGCAATGAGCCTAATATAAGTGTTTATGCTTAGCATATACAAGGCCCTATGTGCAATGCAATCCTTACCCACATGTACATATGCACACGTGGGTGTGCACACACATCCACACCCATCTACAAACTCATGTGCAATGCATACATACACACAAGCATACATGCATGCATTCATACATACATGGACACATGTAAATACACACACAGACATAGGCACAACATGGATGGATGGATGGATGGATGGATGGATGGAGAGAGGGAGGGAGAGAGAGAGATCTCTGAATCTAATTTCTTTCTTCTTTGAATATAACTATTAACAAACTACCATTAATGTTCCCTGCCCCCAAGTACAACCGACAATCATGGCTATGGGGCCCTCACATTTATATACACTCTGAAAAGTTCCCAGAATTCCAAACGTCACACAATTGCAGAAACTATCTTCAGCTGACAAAACCATGGCAAATCATGATCAGCTGCCGCAGGCAATCAGAAGCAGCCCCATATCTGTACGCCTGGGATTAAAATGAAAGCACATTCTTATACTATTAAATGAAACCGAAATCCCAAAATCTCTCTACAGTAAGTAGCTTCAGAGCTGATCTCACTGTGTGTAATCTGTATTATAGGAGAATGCAGACCTCAGTCGTAGAACCTACTTGGTGAAGAGGAGTAACCTGCCCTCCTGCCCTTATGCACCTGAGGAAGAAGTCTCCAAGCAGGTAGAGATAGCTATTGCCAGAGGCTTGTGAGCTTCTGAGTGAGGGGCTCAGGGGCAGGTCTGACCTCCTGCTGTGCCGTGCGGTCACGTGGGAACTTTTTCAAACTCTCAGATGCTCTTTGGTCAGTTCCCCTCTTCTGTTTCTAGCAGTCTCCCTCCCACGCCATCCTCTAGGCAATTGCCCATGAGCTTTCTGTGACAGTGAATTAGTTTGTATTTTGCAGATGTGAGCAAAATGCCATCCTCCCTTAGTGTTCCATCTGTGGGCTTCTTTCATGCAACAGGAAGCATCATTGTGCTTAATAGGGTTGAGTCTCACCTGTGGTGCTTGTATAGTTCATTACCCCTTGTCACTGCTGAGTGTATATAGATATACCAAAGTTTATTGTCAACTCAACAATAGATGGATATTTACAAAGTTCCCAGCTTTTGGCTATTGCAAACAGCTGGGCCCATCATGGCATTGTATGTTATCATGGACTCTCTCTTGTATGTCAGGGTACAGACTCGGTACTGTTCTCTTGGGATAGGGTCTACAGCTAATCCTGAAGCTAAGCAATTTAAGCTAGGCTAGCTATCCAGCAAGCTCCAGGACTGCCTGTTTCTGTTTTTCCAGTGTTGCATTTACAGGCACACAGAGCCATGCCCAGACATTTATAAAAAAGGGAATTTCAATGCAGGTTCTCTTGCTTAGGCACTAAGTGATCTTACATGCTGAGTCACATCCCGGCCCTAAAAGCCAAATCTTAAAGTGGCAGGCACATCTCTTCTTTGGTGTAACTAAATTGGCCAGGGATGGCCAGATCATCTAATAGGCATTATGTTCTCCCCTTTTGCAATTCTAGGAACTGAATTCAGACTCTCACGCATTCTAGGCAAGTGCTGTAACACTGAACTGTTCAATTACTTTTATTAGAAGAGACAGGATTTCATTACATTGTCCAGAATGGACACAAACTCAAGATCTTCTTGTCTTCTTATTGATTGATATAGGTCATAGGTGCCCAGTAGAGAGAGAAGTTCACCAAGATGCTAAACCTTCATTTTTCAAAGGAGCAGAGAGGTTCGGCCTTCTTGGAAATGTCTGACACCCAGCTAGCTCACACCAGTTACTTTTTTCAAACACAATACAAGCTTAACTGGTGCTGGGAAAGGTCCCATGTACCAAAGTTATCTTGCCCTTGCTGCCCGAAAGAGCAGACCACCCACACAAATCTCAGTCCCTTCTGACCATAATCAAAAGTAAGAACTCCAGGTTTGCCAAGAGTGTCTTAGGTGGGAGGTTGGTACAGCTGCAAGCTCTCACATAGCGCCAAGTACAGATTCTCTAGAGAGACAACATTTCTTCAAGGTTCAAACAGTCTCAAAACAATTTCTCAGCCTCTGCTGATTGGCCCAACCATAGCAAAGGCTTTGCTGAGACATTTCACTGAAAGCCAGATGTAAAGGCTTCACTATAAATTCCATTTAAAGCCTGGCATGTAGGCTTTACTATACATATCACTATACTTCTTCCTGAATAACTCATGATCATCTTACCTTAGCCTCTTGGAATTCCAATCACCATCATGCCTGACTAGTATGTATGTACATGTGTGGGTCTACAGGCATGTGTGGGTGTGCACGTATGTGGAGGGAGGAGGTCAACCTCAAGTGTCATTCCTTAGGAGTCATAAACCTTGGGGGGTTTTGGGGGATGGGGTGGGGTCTTTCACTGGGCTGGGGCTGGCCAAGTTTGCTAGACTTGTGAGCCCCGGGAATCTGTGCCTTCCCAGTACTGGGATTATAATTGTGTGCCACCTTGCCCAGATATTTGTAAATACTTCCAGTGGATCAAACTGTCTTCAGTGCTCACAAGGCAACCCTTTGCCAACTGAGCTATCACCCCAGCTATATTTAGTTGGTTAAGAAACTGCTACATTTGTTAGCAAAGTGGCTGTTACATTCCCACCAGCATGGTATGAGCTCTGCTTCTCTTGTGCCAGGGCTCTCTCCTCATTGCGACTCTATCCTTCAAACTCTAGCGAACTTGGTAACCCCATGTTCTCATCCTTGTCTCATCGATACAACAGTTTCCCAGTGCAGCAAACTGTCTGGAGCATAGGCAAGGGGAGTTGCTGGGTTCATCTCACTGGTTGCTGCTTGTGTCTGATGTTGAATGTGGTTGCGGTTGTTTTAGGCAGGAGAGTCAATATGGTCCCTGGTACTTTCTCTTGATTGGAAGCTGGAGTCTGGAAACCTACTTCTTGTGAGGGACAGGGAAAATGAAAAGCTCTATCCTGAACAAACTCAGCTAGAGACCTGAGGATCACACAGCCGCTCTAGGAAGTGCTATTCGCACTGCATGGAAAGTGTTTTCCTTGGACCCTCTCGTGCTAAGGTCCAATGTCCAGGTTCCCAAATCGAATGTCACGTAACTTGTCATGTTTTACTTTCCCCTCCTGCTTGTTTCCCACCCTGTTACCCTACTTGCTCTTCAGTTTTCTTTGAGATAGGATTTCATGTCGATAAAGATGGCCTTCACCTCCAGATACTCCTGACTCTGCCCTGGGACACCTGGATCACTTGGACCACAGACACATACCACTACCACTAGCACCTGCTTCCTTAAAAAATTAATTGATTGATTGTTTGATTGTTGTATGTGTGTGTGATACATATATGTAATTAGTACAGGAGTGCATGAACTACAGGCATATGTGGAGATCAGAGAACAGCTGTTGGGAATTTATTGTCTCCCTCCACCAGAGGTCCTCAGTCACCAAGAATTCTTGGCAAGGCTTTTGCCTGCTGAGCCATCTTGCCAGCTTTCCTGGTTTATGCTTCCTGTGCATGTAAGACTTGCTTGCAATCATGTCATTAACTTGCAAACTCATGTGTTACCTGGTCTACTCCAGGAGAGTGTAAACTCTATGCCAGCCAGGTGCTTTGAACCATGCCTACTGTGTTCTTCATTGTGTAGGTGTGTGGGCCACAGAAGGCAGAGATGGCTCAGAAAGAATTTGTAGAATTATAACTCCCCAGTCAGCCAGATCCTTCACAGCCTTCTCTGAAGTCTAGCCCAGGGCCCACATCCAGTGTCACAGTCTAGTCTGGCTACCCCTGCATGAAAAGCATCCACTCTATAGGCTTCCACCAGGGCACACCCTGACACACACACATACACATCCTGTTGTCACAATTACATTCTAAGGCTGAGATGGGACTCAGTGGTGAAGTACTCACCTAACATGTACAAAGCCTTAATTTGATTGATCTCCAGTACTGCAAAAGAAAACCATGCTCTTGAATCAGATCGGGTTCAACTGCATTGGAGCAATGAGCATTTTGTCACGTTATACAATTTTTGTTCATGAAAATGCCAGTGTTCAATACATGACTATTTTAATCCAATGGATACTGTACCCACCTTTTCCACAAATTATGATTAACTTTTCTGGCAAAAATGTTTTTATTCTAAAGTGTTTCATCAGATTCAATGTAGAAATCAAGTTATAGAAATATACACTAATATGAATTTAAACATGAGTATATAATTAATATATTATGTTTTTCTCTAAACTTTTAGAATATCGAGAGAGACTTGAAACAAATTAGGCTTCAGAACATGAAAGAGTAAAATTCAAAAGCAATGCTATAAAGTTAGGGTCTAAACATTCCCATCTTTTGCTTGCAGATTAGAAAGATGATTGGGGTTCAGGCTTTACTCTCCAGGTTGTCAATGTGATTGCCTGCTCCCACTGTCGTATGGAGTAGCCCCACTGTGTGCTGTACAATCCAGGTTGTCGGTGTGATTTCCCACTGTCTTATGGAGTAGCCCTACTGTGCGGTGCTACACTAATGACTTTAAGTGTGTATGGTGTCAACACGAACTAGCCTCAGGGGTTGGAACTTGAAGGCTTTGTTGAACTGTTAAGCTAAGACTTTTTTTCTTGCTCATTCTAGAGAGCGGTAAAGTTTGAAATCAGCCTAGATAAGTGTATTTTGGAGGAAGACACCATCCAAGAGAATGAGGTATGTCATTATGTACTTGCTACCACGATAATGTTAATATGCTGACTTAAAAACCATTGAGTAACCTGTAAGTGTATGTTTATTTTAGGTCTTAATTAGTTCTAATTACTCTTCAGTTGTGTGTGGGTAAATCTCATGCACAAAAAAAAAAATTCATTTGTCTTAGGGTTCCCATTGCTGTGAACAAACACCATGACCAACTCTTATAAGGACAACATTTAATTGGGGCTGGCTTACAGATTCAGAGGTTCAGTCCATTATCATCAAGGAAGCATGGCAGCATCCAGACAGACAGGGTGCTGGAGGAGGAGCCAAGAGTTCTTCACCTTGATTGAAAGGCAGTCAAGAGATGGCAGTCTCAGTCAGCTAAGAAGAGAGCCTCAAAACCCACCCCTCCAGTGACACATATCCTCCAACAAGGCCACACCTATAACAAGACCACACCTCCTAAGAGTGCACTCCCTGGGCCAAGCATATTCAAACCACCACATCATTTTATTACTTGATGTTAACACCTTTTGAAATTTCAACTTTCATCAGAACTTCTAACAAATGTCAGTGTCAACTAACTGATTTCTTTTTTTTGTTATATTTCTTCTGAATTAATCTTTCAGATTGCTCAAAATTAACTATGAATAATCACACCCAACACTTACTTTGTGTGTGTTTGTTGCTAGATATATAAGACTTTATCTGCTATTATATATGATATATAACATGAAATATATATTATATACTATATGTTGTATATAACATATTATATAACATATATATATATATATATATATATATATATATATATATATACTCAGCCACTGAGGTACCCGCTGTCATCTCATGTTCTCTGTCATCTTTTGGGAGCTGGAAGTACAGGCCAATGGTAGAACACATTAACTGTATAACACTCAGAGATGAGTCCTACCAATTTCTATGTCATTGTACTTTTACAAACATTTTGCTACAAGATGACTCCATTAGCGTGGTGGGTGTTAGTGTTTCTGATGGCCCCAGAGCTGACTAGGTCTGGGGAGGGCCATGTCACATGGTTTCCATGATGTGAGGCGCTGGCATGAGAAAAGGGACTCCAAACAACTTTAGCTGCCAGGTGTTCCTCCTGTCTTAGCCTGTGCTTACTACAGCTGAAGCCAAGGCGACCGTTTTCCTGCTGTTGGGGAACACGAGGAACAATTGTAGGACCTAATCAATCGCTTGGTTGTGAGTTTTGGTGTGGTTGGTGACTATGCTGTCCACTACTGGGGAGGCCAAGCTGGGCTGACTGTGTGGGTCCAGGAATTCTAGAACACCATGAACAGTACAGTGATGCCCGAGCTTAAGAAGAAAAGGAAGGACTCTGGAGCGATGCCTTGATGCTGAAGAGCAATGGTTGCTCTTCCAGAGGACCTGGGGTGTTTGATTCCCAGGTCACATGACATCCCACAGTCATCTGTAATACCCGTTCCAGGGGATCAAAGCACCCTCTGCTGGCCATCTTGGACACCATACATACAAGCGGTACTCAGACACACATGTAACAAAGCACTCATACACATAAAACAAAAGTAAATAAATATTTGAAAAAGAAGAAGGATGAGGAGGAGAAGAAGAAGAGGAGGAGGAGAAAGAAGAGGAGGGGGAGGAGGAAGAGGAAGAAAAGGAGTATTGTGTTGGATCCTGAAAGCAGGGCATGGGTAAGGAAACCCTGAACTGAGTAATGTGATCTGATAGAAAGCCTGAAAATTTTTAGTTGTTTTGTGTTCAGGGCTGGCTGAATTTTTCAAGAAGAAATAAAAACATTGGTGGTTCTGTCTCAGTCAAAATAATTTCACCTTTAAAACTATATATAGTAGTCTGACACACACACACACACACACACACACACACACACACACAATGCTCGCCATGTTATTTGAAAATTAGTATTTGCAAAAAGGCACAAAACTAATGCATTTAACTCCCAATATGGCTTCTTTCTTGCGAATAATTGTAAAATTTCTTTAGGCAGTGGATAAACTAAATGCTACTTTAAGCTTTGAAGATGACACGAAGTTTCAGGAGCACAGCTGTAAGGAGGAGCATGAAGATTATACAGACAGAGCCTTTGAAGAAATCTGTGGCCCAGAAGCAGGTACATCTCTTTTGAAAGTGGCGGAGGAAGAGGGAGTTTTTCATTGGCAATTTATCCCCAGCTCTCTCCACTGGGCTCCTGGCTCCCCCTAACCTCCATACACCCCTCATCCAACATTCCTTCCTGCTGCACACACTGGGCAGTCCTACCCACCCGTTCAGTTTCAGCTGCTCTGGGAGTGCATCCTGGTGGGTCTGTCTCATTAACTTCTGGACAGCTTTCTGGGCATCATGACAAGCCCCTTAACCTCAGCATGTAACCTCCTCCTTCCCAGAGGCCTTTGCTTCAGGGTAAGGCCATCCCTTCCTACACACCCAGGGCAGTGTCTCCTCAGGGATTCCTCTGAACTTCCCTGCAGCCTCCATGTCTTCTGCTGCTAGGTCGGGGTCTGTCACCCTTGAGTCCTGTGGTGACATAGAAAATCACAAAACCCCCAGAGTTCTGGAGCCAGTGAATCCTAGCTGGCACTGGAGTTTTTGGTCAAGAGACATTTCTTCTTTTGTAAGTTATTTTCATGTCCTGAAGTCCCTTTCCTTTCTGAGGTGTGGGGAACAATTGTAATGGTAGCCACACAGGGTTACTGTAGCAACAGGAGTGATATATGCTATGTATAAAGTACCTGCCTAAATGAAGGGTGCTTAATAAATGGTCTTCCCTTAATTAAAAAAGAAAGATTGGTTGCTCGACTTTTATTTCTATTTTATTTATTTATTTTTTTGGTTTTTCAAGACAGGGTTTCTCTGTACAGCTCTGGCTGTCCTGGAACTCACTCTGTAGACCAGGCTGGCCTCAAACTCAGAAATCTGCCTGCCTCTGCCTTTCAAGTGCTGGGATTAAAGGCGTGCACCACCACACCCGGCTGATTGCTCAACTTTTATATGTGTGTGCCTGCATGGGTTTATGTGCACCACTTGCATGAAGGGGCTGCTGGAGGGTAGAGGTGGCAGAGCCCCTGGCACTGGAATGGCAGGAAGTTGTGAGCTGCCTGAAGGGTGTTGGGAACTGAACTGGTGTCTTCTGGAGGAACCAAAAGGCATCTTAACTGCTGAGCCGTCTCCCTGCCACCTTCTTTTATTTTTTTCCTCTGCCTTCCCCCATTACATTGCCTTTATTTTAATTTTTTTATCTTAAGTATTAATGGCTGAAAATAGCAGATTGGTTAGTTTGATCATACCAGGACAGTCTTCCTTTATTATTATTATTATTATTATTATTATTATTATTTTGAGACAAGGTTTCCCTAAGTTGTCTGAGGTGACCTTGAACTTCCTCTCTTGCTCTACAGCAATCCCGCTCATCTCTCCAGTTAGCCATTCAAATGTTTGCACACCTGGCTTGCTTCAGTTTCCCCTTCTTGTAATATTTTGCTTTATTTTCATGGGGAAACATCTCTGCTCCATTCACCCAGCATCATCATTGTGGCTCTCCCCCTTGTAGCCATTAATCAACATTAATGATAATGTAGCCAGAGAGGGCAAAGACAAAGGAAATGTGATCCCTGTCCTGAAGTGCCATCATTAAAGAAAAGGGGGTACAGATATGGACGTCCTGAATCCCAGATGCTCATCACTGCTGGGATAAGGCCTGGCTGGGGAGATGAGGGAGGAGTCCCCAGTCTTTCAGGGCTTGCAATGCTCCTGATGCCTGGGATTTCCTGTGTAGGTAATGATCAAAGGGAACTTGGACCTTGGGACTCCGGCTCAGTTATAGTGTCTGCTGCCCAAATATAAAGATCTGAGTTCAGGTCCCAGCACCCACATAAAAAGCTGGGCCTGACAGCATTGGTTCTGTAAGCCCTGTGCTGGTGTGTGTGTGTGTATGTATGTGTGTGTGTGTGCGTGCGTGTGTGTGTGTGTGTGTGTGTGTGTGTATGTGTGTGTAGACAAGAGGACACCTGAAAGCTATTGGCCAGCTAGTTTAATAAAATCTTATTAGTTCCAGCATCAGTGAAAGATGCTGTCTCAAAATTTGAGTTGGGGGGGGGGCTGGAGAGATGACTCAGTGGTTAAGAGCACTGACTGCTCTTCCAGGGGTCCTGAGTTCAATTCCCAGCAACCACATGGTGGCTCACAACCATTTGTAATGGGGATCTGATGTCCTCTTCTGGTGTGTCTAAAGACAGGGACAGTGTGCTAACATTCATAAAATAAATAAATATATATTTTTAAAAATTGGAATGCAATCAAAGCCAGACCCTGACATAGCCTGGTGTGGTAGTGCATACCTGGGATCCCAGCACTCAGGGTCTGGGCATGGTGAAGCTTGCTAGGACATGGGGGCTGGAGCAGGAAGGTAAGAATGCCCTGAATTCTGAGCCAATCTGTGACAAAGAAGGGGGCATGTTGGAGATAGACAGACAGACAGACAGACACACACACACACACACACACACACACACACAGAGAGAGAGAGAGAGAGAGAGAGAGAGAGAGAGAGAGAGAGAGATTCACATGAGAATGTGAATGAGATGTCTGGGTCATTTTTCTATTCATAGATTTCTTTAGCCCTTAGTTAAAGTGGATAATCAATATTAATGATAAACATAAAATATCTTTGGAAGCTGTCTGAGTTTCTGCCCTCTCTGTTGGGTCTGTTAGAGGCCCAGGCAGTGGCTCCTGTGGCTTGAACATCCTACTCTTCAGTCTCTATGCTGGCTAGTCCTCTGCCAACTCGACAGAAGCTAGAGTCCCCTGGGGAAGAGGGGGCTTCAGTCGTGGACTGGCCTCCATCAGGTTGGCCTGTAGGCAAGTCTGTGAGGCATTTTCTTGATTGATGTAGGAGGGCCATGCCCACTACGGCCTGTGACATCCCTGGGCAGGTGACATCCCTGGGCAGATGGCCTTGGTGGGTATAAGAAAGGTAGCTGAATGTGAGCTTGTGAGCAAGCCAGTAATCAGTTCTCTTCCATGGCTTCTGCTTCAGTTCCTGCCGTGGACTTCCTTCATGAACTGTGCCCTGGAAGATGAAATAAACCCTTTACCCCAGAAGTTGGTTTTGATTATGGCATTTGTCACAGCAACAGAAAGCACACTGGGCCAGTCCCTAAAAGCTGTTCAGTACCGTTGTTAGACTCTGGCTGCAGTGGAACTAATCAGTTATTCTCTTACACCCAGAGGGTTTCTTTCAGGATGTCATTGCCACAGAGAACAGGAGGCAGTGGGATGCTGGGGCACCTCAGACTCTGCTGCGAATCATGGCAACAGCAGATGTCACCTCCACCTGCCCCACCATGCCGGATGGTGAGTCTTTGGCTAGTTGTCAGCCAGCAGCAGGGGAGGACCAGGGCCTGGTGGGGCTTTGGTGCCAGCACAGCACACATCTTATTGAAATGGTCGGCACCTCTTAGACACTACACATTTTACAAAGACGTTGTTTCGGCATCATGAGTGTCAAGCTGAGACTTGGGTGCTCATTATCCTAGCAGATGATTCCGGTCATATGATAGTACAGGAGGAAAACTGTGCTGGCCGTATTTCCTTAAGGGAGAGAGGGGCATCAGGAAGAGAGGGTCCACTTGACTTAGTTCCTAACACTGGCTTACAGCCTCATGATGCTATTGGTGAGTATTCCCACTCACCAATAAAATTGGTCTTAGGGTTCAGTTTGCAGCTTGGCTGTCACCGGCCTAGCATGTGCAAAGTCCCGGGTTCAAGCTCCAGCCAACCCAGATGCTTTTGCTTATGCAACAAGCAGGTTTTACTCATGGAGCCATCTCCCAAGCCCTTGTACTTCCTTTGTTCTTCAATCCCTAGCCCCCAAGAAAGGGTTAAAATTTAAGACTGTGCTATAAATGGAGCAGAGAGCTATTGATGTCCTTAGAGTCACTTAATCACAAGTGGAAAAATATTCAGAAAAAAAAAAAAGAAAAAAGTTTTCAGCTGGGCGGTGGTGGCTCACGCCTTTAATCCCAGCACTTAGGCAGAGGCAGGCAGATTTCTGAGTTCGAGGCCAGCCTGGTCTACAGAGTGAGTTCAAGGATAGCCAGGACTATACAGAGAAACCCTGTCTCGAAAAACAAAAACAAACAAACACAAACAAACAAACAAACAAACAAACAAACAAAAGGCTTTCATCTATGGGGACACATATGGATGTTTTCGTGCCACGTTCCCTAAGCAGTGCGGTAGAAGGACGATTTCTGCCAAGTTTGAATTGTGCTGTGCTGTGCTGTGTGTTGGTTTAAAACTTAGGGAATAGGCTGGAGAGATGGCTCGGCAGGTAAGAGTATGTACTGCTCTTGCTGCAGAAGACTGAGGTTCACTTCTCAGCTCCCAGATATGGTAACTCAGAACCCTCTACAACTCTAGTTGTAGGAGACCCAAACCCCTCCTCAGGCCTCTTCAAGTAACCGCATGCACAGACCTGCACTCTCACACGGACAGAGAATTACTAAAAATAATAAAAGTTAAACCTTAAAGGAAAAAGTATGGGGCTGGAGAGATAGCTCAGCGGTTAAGAGTACTGACTGCTCTTCCAGAGTTCAAATTCCAGCAACAACATGGTGGCTCACAACCATCTGTAATGAGATCTGATGCCCTCTTCTGGTGTGTCTGAAGACAGCAACAGTGTGCTTACATATAATTAATAGATAATTTTTTTTTAAAAAGAGAGAAAGTATAATAGAAACTAGGTATGGGGTGGTGCATGCTGTAACCCCAACATTTGGAAGGTAGAGATGGAGACCAGGAGGATAAGGAGTTCAAGATCACCCTCAGCTACTACAGACAGTTCAAAGCTAGCATTAGCTACATGAGATCCTGTGTCAACCCCACCCCAGTGAAAAGTATGCTGGAAGACGTGTATAAGTTTTAGGCAAATAGTACATATTTAATATAAGCTACTTAATTATATGTAGATTTAAAATATTTTATTTTTATTATTTTAAATTATGTATCCCGTGTCTCTGTGTGGATATACACACTTCTGAGCAGTGGCAGCTACAGGTAGTTGAAAGTCACCATGTGGGAACCAAACTTGGATTCTCTGCAAGAGCAGCAAGTGCTTTCTGCTGGCGAGCAATCTCTCCAGCCCACGTGCACATCACTGGGTGTCCTGTAACTGACTAATCTGCTTTGGATGCCAAGGGAGGAGCATGCATCACTGAAATGAGTTCTTGTGAGTTTGTGAGCTGATTTATAATTCAGAAAAATGTGGGAGGATGAACTCAAGTTAAAAAANTTTATGAAATTCTTGGGCAAATGGATGTATCTGGAGGATATAATCCTTAGTGAGGTAACCCAATCACAAAAGAAGTCATTGGATATGTGCTCACTGATAAATGGATATTAGCCCAGAAACTTAGAATACCCAAGATACAATTTGCAAAACACAAGAAAATCAAGAAGGAAGACCAGCGCGTGGATACTTCATTCCTCCTGTGAATAGGAAACAAAATTCCCATGAAAGAAGTTACAGAGACAAAGTTTAGAGCTAAGATGAAAGGATGGACCATACAGAGACTACCCCACCAGGGGGGATCCATCCCATAATCAGTCATTAAACTCAAACACTATGGCATAGGACAGCTAGTGCCTACTTAAGGGACCCTGATATAGCTGTCTCGTACAGAAGTGGATGCTCATAATCATCTATAAGATGAAACACAGGGCCCACAATGGAGAAGCTAGAGATAGAACCCCAGGAGCTGAAGGGGTCTGCAACAGTAGAAGAGGATCAACAATATGAACTAACCAGAACCCCCAGAAATCGTGTCTCTAGCTCCATATGTAGCAGAAGATGGCCTAGTCGGCCATCATTGGGAAGAGAGGCCCCTTGGTACTGCAATCTTTATATGCCCCAGTACAGGGGAACGCCAGGGCCAAGAAGTGGGAGTGGGTGGACAGGGGAGCAGGGAGGGGGGGAAGACTTTCGGAATAGCATTTGAAATGTAAATTAAGAAAATATCTAATAAAAAAATTGGGGGGAAAAAAGGGTGTGCCACCACGCCCAGCATTCATAAAAACAAAAACAAAAACAAAAACAAAAACAAAAACAAACCTTGTGTCACTGTGTAGCTCTGATGGCCTAGGACTCTTTGCTATGTACACCTGGCTGGCCTTGAACTCATAGAGGTCCACCTGCCTCTGCTTCCTGAGCTGCCTCCATTTTAAAGGCAATGTTCTCTTCTGTCAGTCAGTATTTTTCTGTGTTGTCCAAGAAGACATCAAGCTGATAGGTACAAGTGATCCTCCTGCCTCTGGAGTTGCAGGAATGACAGGCAAATAGCACTACACGTGTCTACATTATATATTATATGTTATGTATTATATAAAATATATAATATATCTCTATATTATATATACATATATATTATATTTCTATCACTGTCTATAATCTATCTATCTATCTATCTATCTATCTATCTATCTATCTATCTAATGGTCTATCTATATTACACACACTCCGTTCTGTGCCTCCTGAGTGCTGGAACCACCACACCTGGCTAATCTACATTATATTTCCATTAACAATTTTTCTTACTGATCCTAAATGGTTACTCTATAACTAACTTTATTTTTGTTTAAGCTTGGATTCATTAATAAGCGATTTATTTTCCCCTGAATCAAAATATAATTTTCTGTTATTGTTTAACATTTTCCCAGTGGTGTTTATATCAATGTTACTGTTTAACTTTTTCTCTAGGATGTTGACACTAAATTCATCGTGGAGAAATCCAGCATAGGTTAGGCACAATGCTGCACACCCATGGCCCTTTCACTTCTGAAGTAGAGGCTGGAAGAATTTGAGTTTTAGACAGCCTGGGTGTTAGGAATGGATTTGAGGGTTCCAAAATACCATAGACTCTAAAATACTTCAGCAAGGCAAAACACTTCTGAGGAATGGTGAATGGTCATTTCAATCAAGCAGGCAAGCACACACAGCTGGGGCCCTGATGGATTTTCATTTTCAACACAGGGAATAAAGAAACAGGCAGGGCTGGAGAGATGGCTCAGTGGTTAAGAGCACTGACTGCTCTTCCAGAAGTCATGAGTTCAAATCCCAGCAACCACATGGTGGCTCTCAACCATCTGTAATGGGATCTGATGCCCTGATGCCCTTTTCTGGTATGTCTGAAGACAGCTACAGTGTACTTATATATAATAAATAAATCTTAGAAAAAGAAGCAGGCAGATGTTCTAATATCTGACAAAATAGATTTAAAGCCAAAACTTATATATGTTTGACTCCTTAAAAGAAAAAAATCCCCAAGGATATTATAGCCCTAAACATATGTACACCAGAGAGACAGTAGTTTCATAAAAAAAAAATGCTATTAGATCTAAAGTCACAGATTGACCAGACACACAGTGATATTGGGAGACTTTAACACACCACACTCACCCATTCAGGCAAAAACTAAATAGAGTAATGCCAGAGTTAAATGACATCATAAACCAAATAGATCTCACAGAGAACTACAGGATACTCCACCCAAACACTAAAAAACACATTCTGTTTATTTTCAGTAGCCCATGAACCTGTCTGCAAAATCAACCACACTTTAGGGCACAAGGAAAGTCTCAATAAATTTGCAAAAGAAATTCAAATAACACCTTTCCTATTATCTAACCACAGAGGAATAAAGGCTGGACATCAACAGTGAGAGAAACAAAAGAAAGTTACACAAACTCATGGAAGTAAAATGACATACCACTGAGTGGAAGGAAACTGGGCCACTGGAGGCGTCAGAAGGAAGTTTAACAAGTCCTAGTACTGAATGAAGATGGAAACATGACATACCCAAACCTGTGGGACACAGCACCAGCATTCCTGAGAGCAGAGCTTATAGCACCACTTGCCTACAGAAGATACTGGGAAGATTGACTGTGCCTGAGGGTCTTGGAAAAATAAGAGCAAACAACACTGAAAAAAAAAAAAAAAGTGTAGATGGGAAGAGAAAATAACAGGGCCCAAACTAGCAAGACAGAAGGAACAGCAACCAAGCAGAGGAAACTCAATGTAGGGAAGAGTTGGTGCTTTGAAAAGCTGAGTTACTAACACTGTTCACCTCTAAAACCTCATGAGCTGGGACTCCATAGTCCACGTTGCTCTCAGTACTATTGTCTTCCAAGTGCCTACTAGGAGGACCCATTAAGCCCCACTTAGAGCATTCAACCGCTTTCCTAGTCCAAAGTTCCAAAGTTTTCTAAATTCCTCCAAGAAATAGCATTGGAGGGCCTGTAACCCCAGGAGCCCACTCCTGGATACCAAACTTATGCCTTAGTCACTTTCCTATTGCTATTCTTAGGCAGTTTTATAATGGAAAAGAGCAAGCGAGTCAAGAAGGAATACAAAATGTACAGTTGGAAGAAGAGAACACCAGGAAATATAATGTTGGAGCCATGGCTTGTGCCAAAAGAGAGGCCAGTTTCGAAGCAGAATAAAGGGAGTGGTATTCTCAGGCTGGGACCCTACCCAGCTAATCCTACAACTTGTGAAAGAAAAAGCCTAAGGAATTTTCTGCTCCTATAAAGAAACAACAAAAGCTGTGGAAATCTAATTCAATTAGGGAGCCATACCCCATCCAAGCAGGCAACTGACCTTAAGGTCTTGTCACAGCAATAGAAAAAGTAACTAAGACACCAGAATAGATCTTACACAGCCCAGGCTGGCTGCAAACTCATTTACCCTACTGCCTCTGCTTCCCAAGTGCTGTGATTCCTGGCAGACATCGCCATGCCCAGATCAAGAACCTCTGAGATAAGAATGATACAGAGGGGCTGGAGAAATGGCTCAGTGGTTAAGAACACTGACTGCTCTTCCAGAGGTCCTGAGTTCAATTCCCAGCAACCACATGGTGGCTCACAACCATCCGTAATGGAATCCGATGCCCTCTTCTGGTGTGTCTGAAGACAGCGACAGTGTACTCATAAATAAAATAAATAAATAAATCTTAAAAATAAAAATAAAGAATGAATACAAAGCTACAGGTGTGAAGGTGTGTGCACACTTTCTGTTTGCTCTGCGGCCGCATCACTTCTTGCACGAAGCACAGATGCACAGAGAAGGAGAACAATAGGGATTGTTCCGTTGTGGCAAGTGTTAAGTTTTGTTATCATGCTTTCCTTAAAACTTCTATGTCTGTTCCTTATTGTGACACTCCCGTTTTTGTGTCTTCCTGTGTTGCCTAAGTTTTTGGTCCAGCGTCAAATAACTGAGTATTGCATTAATTGCCTTTCTCATCTCAGATACTAAATACTCAGCAAGAAGCAACTTGAGGACAAAGGACTTCTTTTTTTGTTGTTGTTTTTCGAGACAGGGTTTCTCTGTATCGCCCTGGCTATCCTGGAACTCACTCTGTAGACCAAGCTGGCCTTGAACTCAGAAATCTGCCTGCCTCTCCCTCCCAAGTGCTGGGGGATTAAAGGTGTGTGCCACCACCGCCCGGCTTGGCAAAGGACTTCTTTTGGCTCATGATTTGTGGAACTGATGTCCATCGTGGCCAGGATGGCATGGCAGAGGATGTCGCAGGGTAGCAGGAGCGTGTGGCAGCTGCTTGTGCGCATCTCAGGGAACCAGGAAACAGAGAAGGGACAGGAAGTAGGGCTGGACTATAAACCTCAAGGGTCTTTGCTCAATAGCCCACTTGCTCCATCTAGGAGCCACCGCCCAGTGGTTCCACAGCCTCCCCGTGAAATACCACTTGGGGCCCGAGGATTCAAACACATGAACCTGTGGGAGACATTTCATACCCAAATCACAACTTATCTATCTGCTGCCACCCCGTTCAGTACCTTGGTTTGCCATCATGAGTGGCATTCACGGTGGGACTGTGGGTATATATTGCTCCTCAGGTACAAAGATTAGTCTACTTTCATCTTTGTCATTTCTTGCAGTAGTAATGATCAAACCACAGCTTCCTAAAGAAGACCAGGAAGAGGTAGAAATAGCCACAGGCATCATGGTGGGTGAGGAACAGCTGAAACCAGGATCTGATGAAGATGACATGTGAGTAGTGTCGTGTACAAGTGAGATGGAAGATGGCCCATAGGGCTGGAGAGATGGCTCAGTGGTTAAGAGCACTGACTGTTCTTCGAAAGGTCCTGAGTTCAAATCCCAGCAACCATATGGTGGCTTGCAACTATCTGTAATGAGATTGGATGCCCTTTTCCTGGTGTGTTTGAAAACAGCTACAGTGTCTTACATATAATAAATAAATAAATCTTTAAAAAAAAAAGAAGATGATTACCCATAGAAATGTAAGTCCATAGAGAACTAGCTAAGGAGACCAAGCTTTACATGATACATGGATTTGTTTGGGCTCTGTCTGCCTTTTCCTTTTTCTGCTGTGTGCATGTGTGTGCAGAGATGCATGCGTTTGCCTATGTGTGGCAGATTTTTTTCTGCTTTAGGGTTGAATCATAAGTTTGTTTCATACCAAGATACATATCTATAATCCTAACACTTGAGAGTTACAGGCAGGAAGGCAAGGGGGGTTCAAGAATTCAATTGTCAGGCCAGGCATGGTGGCGCACGCCTTTAATCCCAGCACTTGGGAGGCAGAGGCAGGTGGATTTCTGAGTTCGAGGCCAGCCTGGTCTACAGAGTGAGTTCCAGGACAGCCAGGGCTACACAGAGAAACCCTGTCTCGAAAAGCAAAAAAAAAAAAAAAAAAAAAGAATTCAATTGTCTACCTGGAGGATATCATCCTGAGTGAGGTGACCCAATCACAAAAGAAGTCACTTGATATGCATTCACTAATAAGTGGATATTAGCCCAGAAACCTAGAATACCCAAGATACAATTTGCAAAACACAAGAAAATCAAGAATAAGGAAGACCAACATGTGGATACTTCATTCCTCCCTAGAATAGGGAANAGATGGCTCTGTCTTGTTCATTCTTTCTGGTTCCCTGACTGTTTGTTTCCATGTCTGTCTTATCTGTCTGTCTGTCTGTCTGTCTCTCATCTTCCCACTCTGAGACAGCTTTCTCTCTCCTCCCTCTCCAGTAAACAAACCAATAAACATCGTATCCTCCATCTGTTGTACAGTGTGATGTCATAGAGGTACATCTTGCTCTCTAGGTACCGTTTACCTGTTTCTCCTAATAATAGTTCTCCATGTATTCACAGCTTTTATTTGAAACAGGATTGGTCTCTCTATGTTGCTAGGCTGGTATCCAAATTATGTTAGATACCCATTTAGCTTCCCTTGTAGGGGAGAACAGACACGTTTCAATGTGCCTGGCTGTTGAAAAGAAAACTTCCAATATTATTATTACATTTTCTTCTATAGGTACCACTTAACTGTCTAATTGTTATTGATATAGTTTTATTTTTTCTTTTGACAACACTAAGGAGTCAACTAGGGCTTTATATGTAGTCATTTAAATGATCTAACGTTTATACCAATAAAGACTGGATGGGTAGGGGTGGCTGTGGATGGGGTGGGGTAAAAAAAAAAACCCTGCTAGCTCAGCAAGTAACCATATTTTCTGAAATATACACATAATATCGGCTTTCAAGCCTGATCCTACAAATAAACTGCCAGCTCTTTAGAAATCTCTTTCTATCTGGGTCAATCTAGCTTTCCTTCTGAGAATACTGTTTTACCTGTGTCCTGCCTTCTGCTTCTCTGTTGCTTTTGCAAGCCCAAAGAAAAAAATCCCTATATGTTACCCAGAGATCTTTCCATAGAGGCTCTTCTAAGTAAGGTGTGGGGCAGCTCAGGGTCATGAACGTTTTTTTACCTCTGGTCACAGAACAAAAACCTCTCGCAAGCACTTTGTCTTAAAATAGTCAGGAACTTTCCATTCTTTAGCATGTTTATCTATGGAGGCTTTTAGAGACACACCTACAGTGCATTTATGCATGTTACAGATAGATTCTTTTTATTTATTTATTTTTAAAGATTTATTTATTTATCATATGTAAGTATACCGTAGCTGTCTTCAGACACCCCAGAAGAGAGCATCAGATCCCATTACAGAGAGTTGTGAGATACCATGTGGTTGCTGGGGATTGAATTCAGGACCTCAGGAAGAGCAGTCAGTGCTCTTAACTGCTGAGCCATCTCTCCATCCCCTACAGATAAATTCTTACATACTCTTTTAAACTCCTATCTGGGTATCATCCATTGGGTTTTACATTTAGACAAACACATACTTTTCTTCCAACGTACTTGTTTTTTTCTCATATTCATATGTTTTTATTTTATCAGTTTGAAGTTATTTCCTATAATAAATTTGGCAGCACTGCAAATGAAACACAGCATCCCACACAAGCATGCCAAGTCTTCGACTGCCGTGTCTCGGCCTCAATCCCCTAAGGTTTTAAGTGCATGTTGCACATTAATTATCCCACTGAGCACATTTGCTTTATGAAAGTTTGTCAACAACTTCCATAGGAATAACCTCACCTAGAGTTAGTTCATCATCTCACTTGTTAGTGAAGAATCAGGCCTGGGTGTCTAGCTCAGATGCAGAGCATGTAGACAGCATGTAGAGCACATGTAGAGAGTATGTAGAGAGCACGTAGAGAACATGTAGAGCACATGTAGAGAGCATGTAGAGAGCGTGTAGAGAACTTGTAGAGAACATGTAGAGAATTTGTAGGAAACATGTAGAGAGCATGTAGAGCATGTAGAGCACATGTAGAGAGCATGTAGAGCATATATAGAGAACATGCACAAAGCCCTGATTTGATTCCCAGCACTGAAACAACCCATGTTGTCTATGTTTACCCACCAGGTTTAGTCATATATTTTTTATTGACAGTTTATGGCCTTATTTTGAAGAGTTATTTTTCTTCCTTTCCTGTCTCTGTATTATTTCTTTAATATCTAATATTCTGACAGGCTCTTGTTTTCTTTGGGTCCTGCTCCATTCCTGACCTTTGGAAAACAGGGGCCAGGGGGCTTGGAAAAAAGTTCCAGTAACATAACTTGTCTGTTTCCAGTAACATAGCTTGTCTGTTTCCAGTAACATAGCTTGTCTGTTTTGTCCCAGTCTTGGTGTTTTAGGTACTATTCTATGGCAGCGATAGAACTGCATGATAAAGGGAGCTTATAAAATGAAGCATTCCAGCTTACAGTGTCAGAGGTTTAGTCTGTGATTTCACGAAAGGGAACGTGGTGGCAGGTAGGCATGTCACTAGAGCAGTAGTTGAGAGCTTACATCCCAAATTGTAGGCAGAGGAGAGAGAGAGAGAGAGAGAGAGAGAGAGAGAGACTGACTGGACCTGGTGTGGGCTTTTGAAAGCTCAGTACCCACCCTCAGTGACACACGTCTTCCAACAAGGTTATACTTTCTAATCTATCAACAAGTTTCAACCGGAAAACAAACATCCAAACATATGAACGTATGGGGACCGTTCTCACTCAAACCACCATACTTGGGGGAAAAAAAAATCCCACAAGAGATTTATAAGCACAGACTTGAGCTTGTTCAGCTTTGGAGTTTGAATCACAGCATCTGGGTGGCTTAGAAACCCCCACATTGGTGTTGTATGGCGAGGGCTACATCATGGGTACAGACGTTGTCTAGCTGTCCTCACTGAGTGGAATGGAAAACCACCCCAGCAGGCTTCCTTTAGAAAAGCCATGTCCTGTTCATTAGAGCTCTCCCTTCATGGCCTATCCCTTTCCAAACAAACCCTGTAATTTTCCATCTTTGTATTACAGGTTTAGAGCTTATCTGGATGTTTATGACCAGCAGTGTTTTAAAGGACACTCATCTGTGTCTGCTTTCTCTCAAGCATCTAAACATGTTCAAATCTCTTCCAGGGCTGGACTCCCTGGAAGGCTGACCCTGAGCTTCTGGTCCCTTGTCACCTCCCACTGCACTTTCAGCCCATTCTATGGTGACTCCTGAAGTCTGGCACTCCTAGGAATAGGGGAACCTTTCTCCAAGGTCATCTGTTGCCATGAATTACCAGAGCACACTATCATGTCCCTGTCTTCATCTGGCTCCTCCCTTGGTTAATTATAGCCACATATTGCTTAATAATAGGATTAGGTCTTAGCAATGCAGTTGAGTGATTTCATCTTTGTGTGAACTTCACAGTGTGCACTTACATGATCCTATGATCCTATATGGTGCAGGTCAGTCATTTCACAAGTCCTCTTTTGTTTTTGTTTTTCTGGACAGGGTTTCCCTGTATAACCCTGGCTGTCCTGGAGCATGCTCTGTAGACCAGGCTAGCCTCTGCCTGAGTTCTGGGAATAAAGGCCTGCACCACTATGCTTGGGTCACAGGATCTCTTGCCATAGTCAAGAAACACTACCCACAAGATGCACGAGCCTGCTCTAGTCTAACAGTGTTTCTGTTTTTGTTTTTGTGGCAGGGACTCAGGTATCTCAGACTGGTTTCAGACCTATTCTGTAGTCAGTGATGACATTGAACTTCTGAATCTTCTGCCTCCACATCCTGTGTGGATCGTAGGGATGCACCACCATCTTTAATCATTGCTGTGTTTTAAACCTAAGACTTCACACATGCGAGCCAAACGCTGAACCAACAGAGCCACATCCTCAGGCCAGTGCACAAATGTTTTACAGTAAACTTTTTTTTTTTTTCTAAATAGGAATAAACATGAGGACATGAGTTTGGATCCTAGCACCCACCTAAAACAGGCATGACTTTG
The DNA here is from genome assembly GCA_902729485.2 of Mus minutoides. NCBI lineage: Eukaryota > Metazoa > Chordata > Mammalia > Rodentia > Muridae > Mus > Mus minutoides. The sequence goes on along the minus strand of CACVCL010019523.1, from coordinate 77,888 downwards.
TAACCCAGGTTGTGAGCAGAGACAGTAAAATTGTTGGCTTAGCAAGACGCTAAGTTCCAAGTTTAATGAGAGACTGTCTTGAAGGAATAATGTAGACTGATAGAGCAGGACACCCCATGTCCTCTTCTAGGTGCTGCATGAATGGAGATAGGCAATTGCACCTGCGCACAGTCAGTCACCTTCCCAAGCCAATTGATATAAAATGCTATCTGATGAAAGTCTGACACAAAATGCTCAGGTGGAAGCAGACACGAAAAAGGAGACTTGTTTTTCCATCAGTGCTTTTTTAGTGTAACATTGGTTTTGACTGCTTATTATTTCAGAAAATTTGAAGAATCTGAAGATGATCTGAGGAGTGAAATCATAGAATCCCTAGAAAAACTTGCAGCTTCCACAGAAGAAAGGGAACCGGCTCCCAGCTCCTCTAAGAATGCGGAGGAATCAGAAGAGAAAGAAAAGACAAACTTGCCAGTCAAGAAACTCCAGTGAAGGGCTGGAAGCTGTTTGGGGCCTATTTGATTTGTATGGCTGCCAAGGTTCACCAAATGCCAGTCAAGATGTGCAAGTGTGAACAATCTATTCCCCATCCACGGGGATCCATGTACTTAAAGAAAAATTCACTATCTTATGATTTTACACACTTTGTCCTGCTCATGCTCTTGGGGGATAACTCTGATGAATGCTGCTTTTAGCTTTAATTCCATCTATTAAATTGAGACCATTTGTTCTTATTTCCATGTGTTTGTCGTTAGAATAAAGCTCATAAGAAAACAAAGAGCTTTGGTTTTGTATGGCAGCTACTCCACTGGTCCTTGCTCAAATGGTAGTGAGACTGAATCAACCCTTCTTCCACTTCCCTCCTAAGGGAGCAGACGACAGCAGATTATTGGAATCGTCGTTTCCCAAAAGATAGGGTGATCTTACACTCTGGGGTGAGTACAGAGTTAGAAGAAGAACAGGAGAGGTAAACTGCAGAGATAGTTTTCTTCTAGAAAATTACAAAAGTTCCAATTGTAGCTATGTCACAGAAGTTAACTTAAAAAAACAAACAAACACAGATCCACTCTTTTTTTTAAAAGAACTATTTATTTATTTATTGTATATGAATACACTGTAGCTGTTTTTAGGCATACCAGAAGAGAGCATCAGATTCCATTACAGATGGTTGTGAGCCATCATGTGGTCGCTGGGAATTGAACTCAGGACCTCTGGAAGAGCAGTCGGTGCTCTTGACTGCTGAGCCATCTCTCCAGCCCCACAGATGCACTCGCATTTATTCATAACAAGGTTTTGTAGTCAGTGATACTTTTACACAATTAAACACATATTCTGAAAGTACTAATAACACTGGTCCTTATTATAATTTTGCTTCTATGATTACCCTATAACATTCTCTGGAGATTATTACAATAGAATGTAACTGTGATTATACTGGTGGTACAGCTCAGAGATAAGGTACATGCTTAACATGCATAGGAACTTGGGTTTGATCTCCAACACCAAAACCAAGAATGTGAGATACATCTATAGCTAGCTTGCTTTAAAGGTTTATAAAGAGCCAGAAAAATGCTTCAGTTTTAAGAGGATTTGTTCTTTCAGCAGATTCAGGATGTTCCCACTCTCCCAAGAGCCATCGGCTATTTCATAAAATCCCCAGTACCAGGCAGCGGAAGCGTCTTTCTGAGTTGTTGATCAGGGGAGATTAAGAGACTCCTCAAACAAAAAGACTATTATCCTTATGCTATTATCCTTGTTGCCTCCCAGAAGTTGAAGGTCATTCGCTATTGCTGAAGACATCACACGTTTTGGACACAAGACTTTTAGGAATCAAGGTGATCTGATTGAAGGCTTCCTCCCTGAGAACTAGATCTCAGAATACTAAAAGCACTTTGTAAGCTACCAAGGATAGCAATCAATAGTCTTGCTCAGCTGTGATGCCTATAAACACAACAATGACCAGCATGACAAGCTGTCCCTAAAGGTCTAAGAGTGGTAATTATATATTGGTGATAACTATTAGCTGCCAAATTGAATGTAAGGTCTCTTCCCCTTCAACAGAAGGGAAATCACACCTTATTAGTGAGGTTATGGATTTTGGAGAATGTATTATTGCCCCTCCTACAAGTCAGGGTATTACCTAACTGTATTCTAAATACTTACCTTTATAGTCACAGATAACTGTAGCTTTCACTTCTGATCAAAGAAGCATCTTTTTGCAGCACATAAGAACCATAGCAGGCTAAATCTGGTCAATATATAGAAAACAGCTGTCTGTGGGGCTCTCAGTCCTGACTGATACACCTACACTAACCTAAGGCTCAGTGAACATTACAGAGGAGAGGGACAGAAAGATTTTTAAGAGCCAGAGGACCAAGTAGTCTGCTGCAGTATCTTCTAGATATGACGGGGAATCTACACTCACAAAATATCAACAATATGTCCAAACAAGACCTAAACAATAACCACACTGTGAGTTGATATGTTGAAGAAGTTGTATATGGTCCAACTCTCCATCAGTGGTTCTAAGGCTTCCTAATGCTGTGGCCCTTTAATTCCTATAGTTCCTCATGTCCTGGTGACCCCCAATCATAAAATTATTTCATAACTATAATTTGCTGTTATGAATTGTAATGTAAATATCTGATGCGACCCTAAAGGGGTTGAGAACCACTGCCTTAGATGAAGAGCTACAGGGAACTAATGAGTGCTGAGAGAGAGTTAGCTCTCCTCAGGGATGAACCGTCTAACTGGTTATCCATTACCAACCCTAAAAGAAAATCCATACAAGCAACACCAAAGGGAGTCCGCAGGTTGCATTTATATATTTATTTGCATACATATGTAGCAATAATCATTAAAGAAAAAGAGACCATGAATTCCAGAGGTAGAAAGGTGGGAAGGTAAAGAGGAAATGAAAAGATGATGTAAAAACATTTTAACTGGATGAATGAAACCACCTGACACATTTAGATACGAGTTTGTATCAACAGCTCTACATCACAATTAGATATAAATATATTATACAAAAACTATGTAATGTATTCTTCACAGTTGTGGTATCAATGTAAACAGGAATTTGAACCCCTGCTGTTGTGGACTCAAAACTGAATGCTTGGACCACCAAGAAGGAAAATCATAGTTGTAGTGGACTTAACAACCACTGAGAAGTCTCACTGAAACAGATAAAGATGAGTCTCACCATTTCACACAGTACCTACCTGAAATCTAGTAAAAAATAAACATCTGTAAAACATGATTAGGAATGGTGTAAATCAATCATATGCTTCTAACCCATAAAAATAACCTTGAAAAGTTAGTGAAAAAGTGTTTTTTAAGAAATTGAGAATCGTTTCCTTCAACACATTCCTAATTTATGTTCATTCCAATTTCTAGAATTAAAGCCCTATTTATTCGTATTACTTTGTGTAGGCTATGTGGGCTACAGACAAATTTTATCTCAAAGACTGCCCTTAAGAGAGTGGGCCAAGAATCAGAATATCAGGCCAGAATCCTGATTCTGTCATTAACCAGTTTTGTGACAATGAAGAAGTCAACTCAGTTCTTTAAATTGTTTTGGTCTGTAAAGTTGAAAACAAAATAGAGAATGTGGAAGGTCCCGTCCACCTCCACCTCCAGTCTCTGAAATCTTTGTAGACTGAATTATCTCCAACCCCAGCTGATAGTTTGCTGAGTTTCCACTGTAGTGAATCAACAATGTAATTGGGAATAGATAATGAAGCTAGGGACATCCAAACAAAGCAAAAACAACCAACAATCCAACCAACCAACCAACCAGCCAGCCGGAAGAGGCAGTGTGCCTCTTTTGTATGCTCTAACACTATGTCGAACTGTGTGGGTAATTCATTTAACTAGAAGGGACTATGTATGTACAGAATGGTGAATGCTGCCTTAGAGTCCCATCTGTACACACATAATCAGTTGTTGCTGTGCTGTGGCTCAAGCTTGCTCACATGTCACAGCTTCATCCCCGACACACCTGCCAGTTATGCAGAATAGAGACCAGGTGAAATTTATACTGACTTTCAGCTAAGAAACCAAGAAACTAGAGAGTTTTAAACACATCTATCTGTAATAATGGGAGTGCAAAAAACCTTTACTACTAGTGGTTACTATTGTAAAAAAGTTTTAAAAACTGTTTTTACAGTGCTAAATTACTTGGTAAACAGCCAACAGACCTCTATATCACATGTTAGGACTGTATCTGCCTCACTCACAGTGAGATCTCCAGGGGTCTAGGAAAGAGTCCTCAGTGAAATGCATATTCATTTAGAGAGAGAAAATGTGTAAGTTGGCATTAGTCTGTAGGCTATACTTGAAGAACTGTATACCTTAAGAGTTTATTGTTGTTAGGAATTATGCTGGTTTAGTAAACAGTGGCTGTTCCCTAGTGCTGAATAGTTAGCTAGGTTCTCCTAGTTGAGCAGGTCATGTGTCCAATTTAAGAGCTGTTGGTTACTGTCAAGTGTGTGTGCCATGCTGGTTTTCGATGTGGTTTATGGGTGGGATAGCTGGTCAGACTGTTGGTTGCCCTTCCCCTTTGGAAGCTTGCCTGGCACCTTCATACCATGAAAGCTAGTCCTGGGGCAGCAACACCTCTCTCTCTCTCTCTCTCTCTCTCTCTGCACTTTCAGGTCAGTTCCTGTTCAGGGGTCTTTTGGCCTGTTTCTAAAGTAAATTGTGTCTTCAGCAATTGGGACTTCTCTTCCATCTTTAGGGGTAACCAAGAGCAAAAGCAATAGGCTGTATGCTTTGGGGAGTCTCTTGGACAACCCTGGGCAGTAACTCACAGGAAGCTTCTCGTGTCTGGTGTTGGGTTTTCTGTTAGGTGGTCTTTGGCTCATGTCAGTCCAGAAGAGAGAGAAAAGTTCATTAAAACTATATATGTGCATTTATACACAGAAACATATGTATATACACTATAAATACATGGTCAGTTTCAGAAAAGCAACTTAGCTTGATATTCTCTTGAATGAACTGAGGCTGACATTTAGCCTTAAATGAGGCTGTTAAGAGATGAGAAACCCATACAAATGAACTGTGGTAGGTACTAAACAAAACCCAATTTCCACACAAACCTAGTTATGGGAAAGATGGCTGCCTGTTTTGACTTTAACATATCTGTACACACCCATGAAGAAATGAGTCCACCCAATCTCCTGACTGATACTTTAGGTATAGGATTAGAGATGCCTGTTTGAAGTTTCTTTTTCCTTTTAAGAAAATTAGTAGGTATACTTAAAAGGTTCACCCACGCTGTTATTTCGGGACTCCTGGGGTTGAGGTAAAGTAGCTCAGGGGTTAGAACACTTGTGTACCATGATCATGGCTCTAGGTTCACTCTCTAACCCTAAACCCACCCTCAAACAGAATTTAATCCAAATATTTGAGAATACATTTTGAGAGGGCCAGCTGAACACTTGGCTGTTTCTTTCAGCACTCCCCTTTCCTTTGGAAGGCAGTCTGAGATCAGCTCAGTACCACTCTGTTGTGATCAGCATACATGTCCTTGCTCTTCCTCACAGTTTGAGGCTCTACATGGTACTCCAGAACAGATAAAAACCCAGGAAATATTATTTTATGTTCTTGAAAGCAGAAGTGATTTGGAAAGCCGGGTTTGGGCTTAGGATGCAGCTCAGCTGGCCGAGTACTTATCTAGACTGCAGGAGGCCCTGGGTTCCATCACCAGCTCTGTAGAGGCAGGAGCACTCAGGGATTAAGACAAGGAAAGGAAAGATTAAAAGATGTATGAGTATATGAAAATTTGATTGGTAATTTTTTTTTCAGATCTGTACTGTTCAGATTTTGAAACAGTAAGTAAAATCTGTACATTAAGCTACATTAGGCTGGGTATAGTGGCACACCTTTAGTCCCAGCACCTGGGAGGCAGAGGCAGGCGGATCTCTCTGAGTTCAAGGCCAGCCTGGTCTACAGAGTGAGTTTTAGAACAGCCAGGGCTATACAGAGAAACTCTGTCTCGAAAAAGAAAAAAAAAAAAAAAGCTCCGTGAGATTCCTTTTTCCATATAGACGAATTCTGCCATTGTGATAACTACTGCCCTGTCTATATACATATTGCTGAGAATGCTGCTCAGGCTGCTTTTATTACGATAAAGAATACATTTAGAAAATATTTACAGGTGAAGGTGTTTCCTTTTCCTTTTGGTGCTGGAGATGGAACTCAGGACGCGTACACACCAAGCACAGGCTCTCCCACGACCTACATCTCCAGCTGCATGCTGTACCTAGACTGTGCAGACTGGGCATTAAGTAAGTAACTTCTCCATGGAGCACAGGAATGCTACTTCAAACTCCTGGTCAGAGAATCTGCTTATAGACGCTCTAGCATTCTTCCGGATTTGGAGTCTCTCTTCTGCAGACAGAGAAAGAATGTGTGCCATAGTGTCAGCATAGCCTTCTTCACTCTCAGCCAGAAAGCCAGTTATCTGTCCTTCATGAGGAATGACAATGTCCAGTTTCGGGCCTCCTGAGTTGTGTGCAAGGATAATTGTGCCAGCTGCCATACACTCGACAACTCCTGAGAGAGAGAACAGAAACCATGTGCCTTTACGTTCTGATGAACATGAACCTTCAAACATTCTGAGCCCCGTGAAACATTTGGTTAAGTATTTCTGAGTCTAGAAATTTGCTTATTAACGTGATACAAAGTAAAATGCTGTTAAGGGCTGTGTGCACCTGCCTGTGAATGGACCCATGGAAGCCACGAGTTGACTTCGGCTTGCTCTACTGCTCTCCGCTCACTGATTTGGAGTCAGACTGGCTGGCCAATGAGCTCAAGATCCACTGGACCAGTTGATCTCAATTTGTGGGTTACAATCCCTTTGGATTAAAGGACCCTTCCACAGGAGTTGCCTAAGACCATCAGAAAACAGATATTTTACATTATGATTCATAATAGTAGCAAAATTATAGTTATGAAGTAGCAACAAAAATAATTTTATGGCTGTGTGTCACCATGACATGAGAATGGTATTAAAGGGTCGCAGCACTATGAGGGTTGAGACCCACTGCCCTAGACTCCAGCACTAGCACCAGTGGTGGTGGTGAGTCACAGGTATGCTGTGACAGCTGCCTTTTACACGGGTGCTGGGACTGGCCTAGGTCCTCGTGCTGCCCAGTGATCTCTTACCCAGTGCATTAGCTCCCCACCACTAATGTTTATGCTCTTTGGTCCTTAGATGGTATCTACAGAAATGTTCTGTAAAGTCAGTATACTGGGGTGGAGGGTGTAGCTCAGTGGGCAGAGTGCCTGCCTAGCACTAATGAAATCCTGGGTTTGAACCCTAGCACCACAGAAAAACTACACACGATGGTGCACACCTATAGTCCCAGCCGTTGGGAGGGAGATGCAGGAAGATCAAGGGTTCAGGCCATCAGTTACACAGCAAGTTCCAGGCCAGGCTGGACTCTGAGACTCTGTCTCAAAGAAGGGAAAAATGAATATACTACATAGAGTAGGCGGCTAGACAACACTGCCAAGATGACAAAAGATGAACAAGTATCAGAAACAAGAGGAAGAAAACACCAAAAGTAAGATAACAGCAGCAGATAAAAGTGGAAGGGCCTCAGAGAACTGAGTGTGCTGCTGTTCACAGTGCACAGCTGCCTCAACTGTGTCCAGCAGCAAGGTGGGTCAGGGAAGTTTCGGTTGTCATCTGTCAAATGACGTGCATGAGGTGTAAAGACCTCGCCCCAGTCTCCTAGCTGTGCTCCTCCCAGTCCTCTCTGAGCAGACCCAGCAGTGCTGCTCTCTAACTCCGCTCAGCCTACCACACTTCCACCTTTGCGTCCTATTTTCTTGCCACACTGCTTTCCCTAGGACACTAGGGCCTGGGGCCCAGCTGCCCTTTCTTTTTGTCACCAAATACCATCTTCATGTTTCCAAAGCACACTCTACCACCATTTTCTGCAGCCGCCCCTCCTCCTGCCTGCTCACCTGCTCCTGCTCAGCTCTTTCCTGAGGCTCCTCTGGTTTTCACTCTCCCCATCTTCATCACATCTGTAGCTGCCTGTGTCACTCTGTATTAGTCAGGGTTCTCTAAAGGAACAGAACTGACAGACTAAGTAGAGGATTCCAGAACAATACCACTTTATCAAAACAACTGGAGTGTTTTGAAGGAGAATGTTTCTCATAAGCTCATATATTTGAATGTGTGGTTTCCAGTTGGTGGAACTGTTTCTGTTTTTTTTTTTTTTTTTTTTTTTTGGTTTTTCGAGACAGGGTTTCTCTGTCTAGCCCTGGCTGTCCTGGAACTCACTTTGTAGACCAGGCTGGCCTCGAACTCAGAAATCCGCCTGCCTCTGCCTCCCGAGTGCTGGGATTAAAGGCGTGCGCCACCACGCCCGGCTAAATGTTTTTTGTTTTTTTTTTTTTTTTGGTGGAACTGTTTCTGAAGGATTAGGAGGTATGGCCTAGTTAGAGGAGGTGTGTCACTGGGGGCAGGCCTTGATGTTTCAAAAGACTCACACCAGTCTCTACATTTTTCTCTGGCTTCAACTTGTAGATCAAGATGTAAGTTTTTAGCCACCATGCCTTTCTGCTGCTACCATGGACTCTAAGCCGGTGAAACCATGAGCTCCCAGTATTTCTTTCCTAAGTTGCCTTGGTCATGTTTGTCACAGTAACAGAAATGTAATTAGGACCTTATGCACATCTTGCAGTATCAAACAACTTCTTAAAAAACAAAACAAAACTCACCAATCCCAAAATGCTCATTCCACATAGTATGCAGACCAATGGTGGCTTCAGACAAGTAGTTCTTCAATTCATCGAATGAAATGTTTATTTTAAATTCCACATTTTCTTGAACTCCCAAATTCTCAGATAGACTTCTCAGTTGGTTTACTCTAAACTCATCATCTTTGTTGCGACACCCTCCAATAAGGACAAGTTTAAGAGAATGGCCTGACTCAGCTGCCTTCTCCTTTAGCAATTTAGCAAAGGCTTTGATCTGCAAAGCATGATTCTTTTCTGGTCTGAACTGGCCAATGGAAACCAGCAAATGCCCCGGGGTCACCTTCTTCTCATGTAAAGGAATGTCCAGAAATGTCTGCACATCACAAGGTGGATANATGTAAACATCTGGAACACGCTGCATCAGGGCTTCCCAGCCAAGAAGAATGGATCCAAGACTTTGGCCTAGCAATGTGAAGTGAGGATAGCGGGAATCTTCCACAAGGTAGCGTTTCCTTAAGAAAACAAACTGCACTGGGTGAGCCAACTTGATGTTAAACCTTCTGAAAGCACCGTCTAGTATCTGTTGACCACTGACATTAATGTCACCAGTATACACGACATAAACTGCTTCAGGATACCTGAAATAAAATGTCATTAATTTAGGTTACAATTAAGCCAAATGTTACAATTTCCTTATAATCACAAGCAAACTTATTTTTATACTAAAAATGTTTTCTACCATTTAAACTGATTCCATCCCTCCTCTGGGTTTCTAATCTTTCAGATGAGACCCTGTGCTGTGTTTTGACTGTCACCTGCAAATTTGTCTGTTGAAATCTAGTTCCTAGTAGAGGGGCATTAAAAGGAAAGGAACTTGTAATGGGGGAACAGGAACCGTGCCTTCTTTTTGCTGCTGAAGACTGAACCCAAGGCCTTGTGTCACACACACTTTACCCCTGAGCTCCACTCAGACCCTCTGTGGTATCTTGTAAGAGGACTAAAGGAGCCTGATCACCCCATCACAACATGAAAACGCAGCAAAGGCAGTTATTATATACAGAGCCATATCCTCTGGTTCTTGACTGAGGATTTCCCAACCTCTGGAGTTCCAGAGTGATAACTTTCTTTTGTCTATAAACTATCCAGCTGAAGGTATTTTGTTATAGTTATTAGCTGATGAGATTAAGATATCATGTCTAACTATTCACCATTCCTTCTCTACGGATTTTAAATGGAGCAAACTCCAACATAAATTTCTGACATATTAGATGCTTTCATTTTTAGGACATATTAAAAATTTTTATTTTAAGGAGTTTAGCTGTAGGGCACTTGCCCAACATACATAAGCTCCTGAGTTCAACCTTTAGCATGACAAAACAAACAAATGGGTGGGAACCTTTATTTTAATAGTTCTTCCTATAAACTGATAATGACATAAAACAAACAACTGAGATTCATTAAAGTTGTCTTGAGATAGGATCATCACTCTATTTAAGGTTTATTTTTATTTATGTGTATTGTATGTGATTGTGAGTATAAGCCACATGCATGTAGGAACCTCTGGAAGAGAGAAGCAGGTGTTAGATCCCTTAGGGCTAGAGTTGCAGGCAGTTATCAAGCATGTGACTTGGGTGCTGGGAACTGACCTCAGGTCCTCTGGAAGAGCAACAGGCACTATTAACTGCTAAGCTAACTACCCTCCTCGCCCTGATAGAACTATAACTTTAAAGCATTACTTAGGATTCTCTCCCCTCATTTGTAACACCCCACCACCAACAAATTATGTAAACTACATAATGAAGTTTGACTGGCCTGGTCTAGAATGTGTTCCTAGATGGCCAGAGAGCTACATAGTGAGACCGGGCCTCAATAAAACCTAAAACAAGTCAATTATTTTTCATGATGTGGCTACCCCGACTTGCTCTCACATATACCATGTGCTTAGATTATATCCTGTGCCTCCTTATCTTATCATCCTCCCCAGCTCAACAAATCTCTTCTTCTCTGCAGGCCTTTCTTCTGACTTCGTGTCTTTTTCTGGTGTGTGAGCATTTAATTAGGGCTGCCTGTGTGAGCCCAGGGGTAGAGTTTTAAACAAAGGCAACTTACTAGTGGCTACAGCACAAAGCAGTATGACTCCCCCATCTCCAGCAAGCATTAACTGCCGTTAGCATTTCACTAATGGGACACTGTGAGTTCCTCTCCACCCATGATGGGATTTTGAAGGGTCTAGTCTTAGACACCTTTTGTTCATGTAGCTTAGTGTTTTTATCTGAGAAATAAAAGCATGTTTTAAAAGCTAGCTTTTTCTTTCTCTTTTTCAATTCCCATTTTGAGAGGTACTTTTCATGTTGCCCAGGCTGGCTTACGACTCCTAGGCTCCAATGATCCTCCCGCTTTAGACTCTAGGAAAGTTGGGATAACAGCTGTGCAACACTGAAATCTGTGGAAACTAAAATTTAGTATGATCTTAGCAAGCGACAGTGCAAGTGTCTGAGCTAAGAAAGATGCATACCTACTTTTTCTGCAGGGCTCTCAAAGCACACCACAGAACTCTCTCTCCTCCGCCGCCTGCGTTACAGTATGGATGGAAAAATGCAACCACCATTTGTTCTTTTCCATTTTTGCTGGTTGACACAGACTTCTTCTTTCTCTGTAGATGTCGCCTGATAACCCAAAGGCCAATGACCAAATATACACACAAAACTCCACATATCATCAGTCCAGGAAAGAAGAGTGAATAAAAAAACCTGAGATAAATAAAAGGTAAAAAATCAACCTGTTGTCAATTTAAAAAGTCAGCTACAAACTAAGGTTTACTTTGTACACACTTGCTTAATATTAAGTTCTGTAGCTCATAAGTCTGATAAAAAATTATTTTTTTCCCCTTAGTGGTGATGATTGAGGTGATTCAGGGCCTCATAGATGTTAGGCAAACACTTGGTTCCTAGCCAATATATACCCATATTTAAACCAAATGTTTTGAAGAAAGGTAACTGTAATCCAAAGCTTTGGATTACTTATCAACATCATAATGCAGAAAGTCACTCATTACAATGTACACTGTACAGAGCTGGCAGCATTCCATTTATCAGGAAAAGGCCAAGAATGTGCTAGAACTAGCCTATTCATATTTCTAGCAATCGCTACAGATCTTGAAGCAGAAAGCTCAGAAATGAAGATGTAATACAAACGCTGGCAAGAATGATGTGTCCACTGCTCTTGAGAACGCTATTACGCTAGCTATAAATGTTCAACGTGAACAAAAACACATATAAACTTAGGCCATCATTGGACGGGAACAACTTTCGGAATATGGAACTATTACAATACTAGTGACCACCGGGTGGTTAACATTCCTGTTTATTTCTACTAACTTTATGTAGTTCTTACATAAGAAACGATATGTATCTCAAGACAAAACCAATATATTTACAACTTAAAACATCAACCAGGAAAGAAGAAATCAACAGATGGTCAAGGAGCAGAGAATCAACCAACTGGTTTACGAAGCAGCAGGTAGCCGGTTAAGGAACCGGCTGATCGGCCAGTAGCGAGGCATGTGAAACAACTGAGGTAAACCGAGGCCCAAAGAAGAAAGCGCTTCTACAGACTTTATCGGGACCGCCTCCAAACCCTCCACGCCCTCGTGAGCTCAGGCCACCAGCTCCTCACCGCAGCACCGCGTACACGCACCAGCTCCCAGTGTCCGCCGCCATCTTACCCCACCCTCCCTCCTCCCTCCCGCTCACTGCCCGGAAGCGCTTGCCTGTTCTTCTATCCTATTGGCTTCTGAGGAAGCGTGCGCCGTTAGCCACGCCCCTGCTTACACGCCTTCCTGCAGGGTGCCCAATAGCCGCTTCCCACAGGCGGGGCACACATGGGCCCATCCCACTTGGGCCACGCCGCTGCGGTGGTGGGCGTGGTGGGCGTGGCTTGTGATGGATAGCCGGCTCTCCCGCCCCTCCCAGCCCGATCGCCCCTCCCACTTCGCTCCCCCTCCCGTCTGGAAGCCCCCTGGCGGGCGCCCCGCCCCCACAGCGGCGCTGGTAGCCGGTTGGGACCCAATGGGAGGTCTGGGCCGGCGACCAGCTAATCTTCCAGTACAGAGTCCGCTCTTTCCGAGGTGTCGGCGGCGAATCCCCAGCGGCCGCAGGAGCGGGGCGCGGGGTGGAGAGGGGGCTGCGCAGGAACGAGCGCCCTGGGACTGGTGGTCCCTGCTGCACCCTATCTGCAGCACACCGCGGACCTCGCTGTCCCGAGTCCGCAGCTCCGGGGCTGGAAGATCTGAGCTCTGTGTTCCCCAGGAACCACGGATGCGCGTTTTCGCGCCTCCTCTCCCTGGCTTGTAAAGTCGCCCTTCCCTCCCCCTCGACCAGGTGACCTTTGGGCTCGGGGATGGATCCCAGGAAGAACTTGGCGTCTGTGGGGACGATGCCTGAACAGGAGAGACAGGTCACAGCCAAAGAGGCCAGTCGGAAAGTAAGTTTCCTTTGACCGCAGCGTGTACGCACCTGCCCAAAGCGCTTTTCTCCTGGTTCCTCCAGGGCTCGTGACTGTGGACACGTACCCCTGAGAACCCGGGAGGAAAGCCCTCTAGATCAAGGGTGCTACTAGCCCTCTGGTGTACAACCATTTCGAGCTCAGCACTTTCCCCGGTTCTTATTAAAGAGCTCTTGAGCGTGGGCTCGCTGTGTAAAAACTAGTTGCGCCTGGGAGTGCTAATACCTCGCTAATGCCTGGCTAATGCTCCTCAAAAGGTCTACATCCAAGTCCTGTAGCTTGAAGGCATTCATTTTAATAATACAAGAGGTTAATTAATGCAGCTTTTTAGAGATGCAAGCGGCGTAGAGTATTTAACACGAAAAGCAGGTCTGTTTTTCTTTTCTTCATGTGCGTTTTCAATCAGCAAATACTTACTGAAACTTGTATAGGTTGCAGGTGTATGATGAATTCTTGAAGATTTGTGCATTGTTTTAAAATATTTTGTCTAGCTTAATTGAAATCACGTTTTATGTTCTCGGACTTTTTTTCTTTTTCAATTAGCTATATTTTGTAGATTGTTTCCCAGAGTGTCATAGGTGTCCCCATAGTCTGTTGGTGGTTCCCTTGTGGGTGGTCATGGCGATTGCTTCCTTTCTTTCCCTGTTGACATGATCTTTGCACTTGAATTGTTTGTGTGTGTGAGAGCTGGAGGTTAGGGGCATCTCGCTAAACTTAGCGCTCATTTTCCCACCATGTGTGTCAGTGTGTCAGGTCATCCGGTTTAAAAGCAAGTGCCTTTACCCACTGAGCCATCTTGCCTTACTTGTACTTGAAAAAAATTTTAAAGCATTTATTTATTTATTTTATGTGTATATGGGGAAGAAGGGAGGGGGAGAGAATCTGGGCGTGAGAGGTCAGCAGAAGCCGTCCAGGAGTTGGTTTTCCCTCCTTTGAGCAAACAGGTCTTCAGGCTTCAAGATGGTGCCTCCACCCACCAAGCCATTCAACTGGCCTTACACTTGGTTATTAGTATAGAATTTAATACTGGGCATATTTCTTTAGGTCTGTATTGTTGGACGGCAGCTTGCTCCTTTTGTACAGGTCTCTGAAATTAATTAATCCAGCAGTTTTACCCAGTGCCCCTTGTTAGTGAAATTCATGTAGAGTCTGGTGTGTAGGAATGAGAGGGGTGTAGGTTAATGGACCGGCAGGCTGAATAGGTAATTCTTCGAGTGTGAAGACAGCCCACACCGGGTAGGGGTGGCCAGAGCAGAGAAGGAGATGCCCCCTATCTTTGGCAGTGTCCCCCTGAAAGAGTAAAGTCTTTATCTAATCATATGAAATTGAAGACCTGCTCCTCTGTTGAAGCAGTCGGTTAACTGCTCTGTCTCTTGTTGGCCTCACCCGCTTCTGAATTACACTGATAAAGTAAAGTCACTGAATCTATTATACAAGTGTCGTGACGTTGTATTAGATTTTACTCCCAGTTCTTAGGACCCGTGCCACTTTGTCTTTACTCTGTCTTTGTAGTGCTGAAAGGCAACCCCACGGTCCTGTGCTCATGAGGGCTCTGACATAGATTTTTGCTTTAACTCTGTGCTCAGGACCAACGTAGGGCCTCTAGCATTCTGCTAGTGACTGTGTTCCCAGTCCCCACCCTCACCCCCGGCCTGATATTAACTGTGACCATTTTATTGCCAATTTGTCCTTGTTGTGGTTCAGCACGTGCTTTTTTTGGATATTGTTTCTGAAATGCTAAGGTCCCAGGATGCAGCTATGACTCTTAAGACCTTTCCTTTAGGCAAGTTTACTTTCCTATAGAATGGCTTAGGAGCGCGATTGTAAACAAACGGCAGGGGTAGGTGTTGGGGGTCACGTGTAGTTTGCAAAAGAATTTCTATGTAGTCACATTTTAAGCTTTACTGTGCACCTAGAATGAAATGATTGTTGCCTGGAAACCCTTACCAAAATTGTGTTTTCATTATTCTGGCTGCGAACTGCCTGGCATTAGACTCCCTGAAGTCTGATCCAGGTTGGTGAAGTCAATCTGAACCAGGTTTTTATTCTCATCTCTTTGTGGGTTCGATTCCCCTCCTAAACACTGCAGGGCCCCCTTTAGGTAAGGGAATGGGGAGGGATACGGAAGGATAAGGATGGTTCTGTTTTAGTGGGTGATCAGACAAGCCTTCCAGGGCAAATTCCCACTGGCCTAGAGATCCCCATGGTTCAGATTTCAGGGAAGCATTCTGAGCTGCCACAGTGTCCAAGTCCCGAGGTACAGGTTCCATAATAGGGAAACACATATCTGATCTTTGTCCTGTCCTCCTGAACCTTGAGATTTCTTTATTCAGAGTGAGAGGAAAATGCTTTATTGTTCACAAGAAGAACCCTTCAGCTTCCCTGGGGTCTGTTAAGAGGCAGACATAGGTGTGCTTTTTAACTGGGGTCTGGTCACCAGAGAAACCAGCCACGTGGTTTGGGTGTTAGAACTTTCAGTCCCTCCCCGCCCCACCTTTTGAGGGGGTGAAGGGACTGGATTAGTTAATCACAAATGACTCATAATTTTTATCAAACCTACCTACCAAGCAGAACCTCCATAAACCCCCTAAAGGCTGATCTTGGAGGAGTTTCTAGGAAGTGAACCTGGGTGTGGGGGTGGCCTGTCTACAGAATGCGTGGCACCTCTGAGGACCGATTCTTTCCTCCTTGCTCTGAGCATCTCCTCCACTTGGCTGTTCTTGTATTGTGTCCTTAATAATACGTTTCTGTGAGCTACTGTGGCGATTTATCCATCGTAAGGTCCCGTATTCAGATACATGGCAGCACCTGCTAGAATGAGAGACTCGTATGTGGCCAGCCCTTGTCCCATGGGGTCTGTGTTAACCTCACACAGTGTTAGAATTGAGAACAATATCCAGGCCATGTTGGTGGGGAAACTCACGCAGACGTTAAATAACTCACTCAAGGTAGTTTGTTGTTGTTGTTGTTTTTTGAGACAGGGTTTCTCTGTATAGCCCTGGCTGTCCTGGTACTCACTTTGTAGACCAGGCTGGCCTTGAACTCAGAAATCCACCTGCCTCTGCCTCCCGAGTGCTGGGATTAAAGGCGTGCACCACCACGCCCCGCTTAAGGTAGCTTGTTAATAAGAGAAAATATAGCAGTATTTGGTCCTAGGTCAGCCTGACCAGCGTTCTCAAAAACACATGGTCTTTGGGACTTTATCATGCTTGGTCATACCATCTAGTGTTACTAAACTAATAGATTTGGCTTAATTTTTAGACTCTGAGCTGCTTAAACACAGGGACCAGCCTTACTGCATTTAAAATATATCCCGTGCTGTATGCTTTCCAAGTACAGAGTGAGTTGTTTAGCTCCTATCCCAGAGGCCAGGAAGTCCAAGCAACAGCATGGGTTGTTGTGAGCTATTAAGTGTCTGGGTATATTGACGGGAGTGTGAACTGTATGTAATAATGCGGTTCTTTTTCTGAGATGGGAGGGTTTTGCTGGGCAGCGCTGGCTAGCCCACTACTTACTGTGTAACCCAAGCTGATCTACAACAGTCTCCCTACCCAGTGCTAGAATTACAGGCCTAAGTCACCACAGTCTGTTGCTTTCTTTTCCATAGTATGTAAAGGTACCTTTTGGTTGTTCAAGAATGAATGAATTATAGCATTATTTCACTCTCTGTGTTTTTCTTCAGGGGGTTCTCTAGGGGGCAGTAATCACCAGGTGATATAGATTCTTCGGTGCCTAAATTACTGGTGCATGTTACCAAGCTGGCTTTTTATTTTGTTTTTATTCATTTTTTTTACAGCTTTCTTTTCTTTTCTTTATTTTTATGTGTATGAATGTTTTTTGCCTGCATATATATCTGTACACCATGTTAGGTGTCTGGTGTCCAGAAGAGTGTGGCTGAACGCCTGGAACTGGAGTTAAATCGAACCCCTGGGAGAGCAGCCGGTGCTCTTAACCACTGAGCCAGCTCTGCAGCCCTGTGCCGTGGATTTTTAAATGCTTTACTGACAGTCATTTCAGTTTGGATCAGAAGGGAGGCCTCAGTGGTGACGCGGGTGTTGTTGCTCACCAATAACTTAACCCTAGTGCAAGGTGTCACCTTGGTCAAAAGACTCTTTACTGACCTGATTTACATGAGAAAAGAACATTGGGGTGTGTTTGTGTGTTTGTGTGTGTGAAGCTCTGACACGGCCTCTTCCTTCCTTCCTTCCTTCCTTCCTTCCTTCCTTCCTTCCTTCCTTCCTTTTTTGTGATGTTGGGAATGGACTTCTGGCCTTAAATGTACTGTCTACACCTGCATCTCTCAGTTGTTGTTTTTTTAAAGCTAAGTTAAAGATGAAAGTAGCAGATGGAAGGTAGACTCAGTCAAGTAAAGCAGAAAAGCTTTCTTTTTTGGGGGGTGTGGCTGGGGCGTATCTAGTGCTGTGATAAACACGGTGATCCAAAACTTCTTGGGGAGGAAGGATATATTTCAAATTACTGTCCCACATTCCACCCTGAGGGAAGGTACTCAAATAGGGCCGGAACCTGGAAGCAGGAGCTGATGCAGAGGCCATGGAGGGGTGCTGCTTACTGGCTTGCTTCTCCATAGTTTGCTCAGCCTGCTTTCTTATATCATCCAGTATCCCCCCCCCCAACCCCCGTGACACTCCCTGTGGGATTGACCCAACCACATCAATCATTAATTTAAAAACTGCCCCACAAGCTTGCCACAATCGAGTTTTCTGCCTCCAGAATGACTCTAGCCTGTGTCGAGTTGACATTAAAAACTCTCCAGGGCCAGACGGAACCCAGGGCTTTGTGCTTGCACACACAGCTGCACCCCCTAGCCAAATAATGACCAGAGATTGTGAAATCTGCCCTTTCAGAATCTAAGTTTTGCTGGTGCCAAAAAGTCCTGCGACTGAGTAGCTGGCTGTGTGTTCCTTATCTCAGCTGTCCCTCTGACTTGTGCTTTACAGCTTTCAGGCTGTCTGCTCCTAGGAGGGGCCTGGCTCAGCCTTGTCTCTTCTTACTCTTTCTTACTCGTAGAAAGAAAATTAGTACAATTGGGTTGCTGTCTTTAACTTTTCTCCCTGGCTTCACCGACTCTCCCCTAACCCCTAATTGTTATTTAGATCTACTACTTGGTTTTTGTTTGTTTTGTTTTTTCCTCTTTCCTTTTCCTTTTTCTTTGAGACCAGGTCCTGATCTGTAGGCTAGGCTGGCCTTGAACCCCCAGTCCTCCCGCCTCATCTGCCTATGAGTCACCGAGCTGTACAAGCCGCTTTTTATCCTTTTCTGTGGAACCAGAGGACACATCTGGCTTCTTTTCAAGGTCATGCTCTTTGCGAATACCTTTGACTCTCCTCTCTACCTGTCTGGAATCTTGGACTTATTCCCTTCTTCACCTTCCTCTGCACCTGCAGCCACCCATGGAGATTTATTCTGATGTCTCTCCCATCGCCTCATGCCCTGCCCTAGCTGCTGTACCTGTTTCCCTCACAGAAAGATCCCCCCTCATCTCTCTGTTTTCACTCTTTGATCACCTTGTTTTTCTCATTATTCTGTCAGTTTATTGGCTATGAAAGAAATATGTATCATGTATATCCAGTTATAAAAATGTAATAATAAGTTATGCCTCTGTACCTCATCTGACCTGAGAAGAGGAGTGAAGCGTCGAGGGAGCTGGAGCGAGGGCTCAGGGACACCACAAGACGACCTACAGAGTCAACTAACCTGAGCCCATGGAGGCTCACAGAGACCGAACCACCAACCAAAGAGCATGCAGGGGCTGGATCTAGGCCCCCTGCACATATGCAGCAGATGTGCAGCTTGGTCTTCCTGTGGGTCCCCTATCAACTGGAGCAGGGGCTGTCTGTCATTCTATCGCTTGTCCTTGGATCCCCTTCCCTTACCTGGGGGGCCTGGTCTGGCCACAGTGGGAGAGGATGTGCCTTGTCCTGCATGACTTGATGTGTCAGGGCAGGGTACCCATGAAGCCCTTTCCTTTCTCCTTAGAGAAGGGAGGTTTGGAATTGGTAGAGGTGTGAAGGGGACACTGAGAGAAGAGAAGGGAGGAGGCTGCAATTGGGATGTAACATGACTAAATAAATAAATTAATGACAAAAGAAAAAGGGTATCGGAGCTGAGGAGAGGGTACGAGCATTTGGGCAAGCGTGAAGACATGAGTTGGAATTCTCAGCACACATGTAGAAAGCTGGACATGGCAGTGGTCACCTGTTAACCCAGCCTTGTGGGAGGTGGGGACAGAAATAGGCTGATAGGAACTAGCTGACCAGCCGGCCTAGCTAAAATGGCTAGCTTCCATTTCAGTGAGAGAGCCTGACTTAAAGGAGAAGGTGGAGAGTGATAGAGGAAAGCATCCTATGTCTTCTTCTGGTCTCCACACGTGCATGCATGGATGCATGCACCTGCACACTCACACACATGGGTACACCTTATACACGACACATACACCTCTCTCCCCTGTATCAGTCAGGGTTCTCTAGAGAATAAGAAGCAGTAGAATGAACCCCCTTCTCTCTCTGTAAATGTGACTTATTAGAGTGAGTTACAGACTGTGGTCTGACTATTCCAATGGCAAGTACAAGAACCCAATAGTTGTTCTGTCCGTGAAGTTGGATGTCTCAGGTCTTCGGTATACATGAGAATTCTGAGGAAGTAGAGGACCTAATACTAGTGAAG
Organism: Mus minutoides; assembly: GCA_902729485.2. NCBI lineage: Eukaryota > Metazoa > Chordata > Mammalia > Rodentia > Muridae > Mus > Mus minutoides. Next base: position 57,986 of record CACVCL010019523.1, on the reverse strand, counting down.
GATTCCAACTTGGCAACCAGAGTTGGGGCAAGCAGGCAAAGCGCACCATAGATGTAAACTGTCTTTCTCTGTTTTGCATTTGTTTTAACCCAGGTTGTAGTATTTGGATTCAAACCCAGAGCCACAGGTATACCAAGCACATACTCGACCACTGAGCTATACCTGTAGCCCCTGTAATTCAGGCTTTTGTGTTTAAAAACCATTGTCATGTGTATATGGATAGATGAACAATGTGCTATCTAGTTTTACTGATGTCTAAGATCAATAAAAAAGAAGGATGCCAGTGTATTTTGTGTTTTCACTAGACATGGCAGTGCTAACGTTTCTTCCTAGGTAAGATGCTGCAGAGAGCAGTTGGCGGGTACGGGTGGTCTGTGGTCTTCCTGTAGGAGCAGTTATGCTATGAGCCTTTGCTGAGCCTGTTTGTGCACAGGCAGAAATCCCACCCTGCTTTTCAGAGCGCTTTCTGCCTTTGCCATCACCAGTGTCCTAAAACCTCTCCTCTACCTTCCACCAATGCCAGGGCATATCCATTTTTTATGGTAGTATCCTTTCTCTGGCTTAAATGTTTTTGTTTTTAAGTTCATGTTGAAATGTAACCCCAGTCCAACAGAAAGAGATGCTCCTTAGGAGGTTACCGAGCAGTGAGCAGTCCTCGTGAAATCAGGATTAAGTGCTCATGTGGAAAGTCTTACCAGAAAGTGTTTGCTCCCTGCCTCCGGCCCTGTTCTTTCTCATCAGGAAATGATGAGGACGCTGGTTCTTCTCCCCAGAGAGAGCAACAAGGCACCGCCTCGAATAAAAAAGCTTCTCTTACTAGACACTCACTTAGGCTCTGATCTGGGACTTCTTGCCTTCCTTATAATGGTGAGATATATAATTCTGTTCTTTATAAATGACGGCATTGTTTGTTATAATTGTCCAGATACACTAAGAGATTGCTAATGAAGAGTGTTGTAACAAGTACCTGGGAATGGGTCATAGGAACCTAAGGGACAGGAAGATGCGAGTGGTCATCCCAGCTCAAGGGGTCTGGGACTATGAGATGGCAAGAAAAGGGGTAGAGAACTCCACAGTCATACAGGTCATTGTAAGGATCTTAGTGTGGTTGCCTTTGGCTACTTTGTGGGTTCCTTTTTTTCCACCCTTCTCTACTTTTCCAACCCCCTAACACTAGATAAGAGAGCAAGGATAGGATAGAGAGGAAAAGAAAGATCCCTGAATAGAATAGGGGTCCAAAAGGCAGAACTGTTGTCAGTAGACTGCTTCCTGCTGATTAGGGATATTGATCGAGTTCCTTGGGACAAGTTTGATCTTTGTCACCAGAAAAACTGATTTCTTCTTGTTTCTTCTTTGCGTATCACTACTTAACAAACCACAACCAACCAACAACCCACCCGCCTCTTGACCCCCAAGCATTTATATACCAACTAAAACGTTCCCAGAACTCCAAACGTCACACAGTCTCAGAAACTATCTGTAGCTGGCAAAATCACACCCCTGCTAGAGCAGGAGGCATTTCCTAGTCAGCGGCTGTGGACAGTCGGAAGCAGCCCATGCCCCACACCTAGGATTAAAAGGAGAATACATTCTTTTAACATTTCTGTGCTTTTTAAAGAACCCAAAGCCCTAAAATTGTCACTATATTTTAAGTTCTATCCTTGAGTGTGGGGTATACCCTGGGATCATCTCAGGGGAGTAACAATTTCTTATTAAAGGGCTTCTGACTTTTGTGTTGAGAAGCCAGAGGTCGCTTAGGAATTTTTCTCTGTTCAGTCATTATAGATGGGACCTGTTAGTTGCCTTTGCCAGCCTAGCACGTACTGTGTAACTCAGGCTGGCCTCAAACCTGTAGCAGTCTTCCTTCTGCATCCTCCTGAGTGCTGGGATTACAGGCACATCCTTCCAAGCCCACTTTAGAAGTTTTAAAAAGAATACCGCTGAGATGCACTGACTCTGGGCTGAGTAGAGTAACTACTCAGAGTACTGGCCAAATGAACTGGGTTTGATTATCAGCTCAGTACCTACAATCATAACTCCAGGTCCTGGAGATTTGACTCCTTATTCTGGCTACTTATGAGATGAAGCGTGCAAATGGTACACAAACATACATACATGTAAGCAAAGTGCACATGTGAATAAACATTTTTTTTTAAAGTGCCCAGGTGGTTACTACTCCATGTCTTTTGAAAGTAGAACTGACAGCATTTCCTGGACATATACTGCTGGATTTGAAAGGGGTACTTCTTATCAGTAGTGCATCCTGGGAGGGATTTCATGTATCAGTGAAGGCTGTGGAAGGAACAGGGATCGGGAGAAAATTCGAAGTGCAGTTGTAGAATTGCTAAGTTTGTTGTGCATATTAGACATCCAAGGTAGATGGTGACAAAGCATTGGGCTCCTGAGTGTGGAGTCTGGGAGTTGTTGGCTGTAAGCGGTGCCAGGGAATGAACGTGTTGTAACTTCTCCAGATTCCTGGGTTGGAGTCAGGTCTTTGAAAACAATTAGCTCACAAGGGTAGACCTAGTGGGACTGGTGTCCTTACAAAAGGGCTTGAAAAGGGAAGGGGAGTTGTGTGGTGGTTTGAATCTGCGGTGATTAAGAAGAGACCAGCTTCATTGAAGTGAAATCTTTTGGGAAGCGTTTTCTGGGAGCACAACGACGCTGTGTTCCAGAGATAGCCAAGTCGTACCTCACGCTGCAGCTGGACTTGGTAATGTGTAAAAATCACCTAGGTGGTACTGGTTTTGAAGGCATGAAGGGGTCATAGAGAACAGCTGATGGTTGGCACTGTGAGAAGTCAGAGAAGGCTGTTGGTGAAGGTGCAGCCTGAGGTGCAGTTGATGTAATGGCCCACAGCTGAAGGGGCCATGCAAAGAAGTTGAGGCTTGGCACCGTGTGAGGCTTTTAGTGAAGCCTAGTTGCATCAGGAGACTACAGCATATCGGAGATGCCAGCACCATGGGATAATCACCAAGAACAGCAGCAGCAGTGGAGTGGAGTCAACCAGAGCCTAGAGTGCTACAGAGGGCAGAGCTGGAGAAGTGACCCAAGCCCTTTGGAGGAGCCCAGAAGATCATGTGTAGATCCCAGATCTTGCCTTGGATACCCCAAGATGTTAGAGATGTCACAGCTATAGATTACCTGCCGAAGAAAGCTGCTAACAGGAAGTGGAACCAGCCCAAGAGAACGGAGTTTGTTGCTGCCGAAAGCCAGACCTGCCAAAAAGGATAAAAGGAGTTGGAGCTCTGAAGAGCGCTTTGAGCGTGGAGATGCAGAGTTTGGAGTTTGACAATCTGGTTTTTGGTCTTGCTTTTGTCCAAGATCTCCTCACTACATCATTTAGGAATGGTAAGGTATATGTGATGTTGGAAGTATGTGATTGGCTTCTCGCTTTTGACTTTATAGGGGATTACAGTTAAGTGAGTGGATGAATCTCAGAAGAGACTTTTAAACATTATTGAGACTGTGATAGAATCTAGAGACTTTGGAAGTTGGACTAAATGCATTTTGCATTATGCTATGGCTAGGTATGGCCCCCATAGACTTATGTGTTTGAACAAGCCTATGGGGGCCAGGGATTGGAATGTGGTAGTTTGAATATGCTTTGCCCAGGGAGTGGCACTATTAGGAGGTGTGGCCTTGTTGGAGGAGGTGTGGCCTTGTTGGAGGAGATGTGTCACTGGAGGTAGGCTTTGAGACTACAACTGCTTAGAAGTCCGTCTTCTCCTAGCTGCCTTCTGATGAAGATGTAGAACTCTCAACTTCTCCAGTACCATGTTTGCCTGGATGCTGCCATACTTATGCTTTGATGGTAATGGACTGAACCTATAAGCCAGCCCCAATTAAATGTTGTTCTTTATAGGAGTTGCCTTGGTCTTGGTGTCTCTTCATAGCAATGGAAACTCTAAAACAGAAGTAGTGATTTAACTGTATCTAATATCAAAAAATAAATTGTTAATTTAGAAAGGAGGCTCGAAGGAGTGAGTCCATCAGCTCTTCTATCCTGCGAGGATGCAACTGGGTTATGCCTCTTTAAAGTAGGGAGCAGTGTCCAATAGACCCCAGATCTGCTCACCTTGATCTTAAACTTCCTGACATCTAAGCTATGAGAAGTTCATTGCCATTCATAGGAGACCTAGTCCGAGGTGCTTTGTTATATGGTCTGATCAGACTAAGGAAGGTGGGATTTCCATGGGATTGGATGAGATTTCCAGAGAATACATATACATTTGAAGAAGAGATCTGTAGGATAAGCTGGGGAGGGTAGAGGACTGGGGGGATTGGTGGGAGGAGGGATAGGGTGGCATCCTAGCACTTTGTGCTATGGGACCTACAAGACTCTAATAAAGGACTCAGAGTGGGATAGAAAGGAAAGATCCTAGAAGAATGGGTCACCTGGCGGCTGACCACAGCAGCCACAAAAGCATTTGGTAGTGGTGGACTTCAAGAATGCTTTGTGTGTGTGTGTGTGTGTGTGTGTGTGTGTGTTTGTTTCCATATTTTAGTATTTCAGGAAGAGGGGGCTGTAGGCTGTAAGAGATTTAACATGGTGTCCCATGATGGGAAGAGTGAGGGACTGGGAGGTAGTGTGGCCTCCAGGTGGCACCAGAGATCTCTCTAGGTTAATGGTGAAGCCTGAGAGCATAGGCAATGCCTAAGGGGTCGGGGTGGGGAAGGGTTACTCACCTGCTTCCTGCAGGGTCCTCTGTGCATCCTTTGGATTGGAGTTTACAGCAGAGCTGGAGAGTAGCCGGGGAAGGTCTGTGCCTGCAGTGGCCTGGGACTGAAGCATTGCCTTTTGCTTTGACAGTCTACGTGTTTCTCGTTTGGCCCCGTCTAGTCTTCCCATCATTTAACTACCGTTACTTTCCCACTGCAGGCTGTTTACAGAAATAGAACTTTAAGAACTCTCCAGCGAGCTTGCTGATGGCTGCTTGGCTGATTTCCATTTCCTATTTACAGTGTAAAAGTCCTACTGAGCTAACTTGGAAAGCACTGCTTCCATGGGGGAACTTTGGCCAGGAGCCGTTCATGCTCTGCCCAGGTGCCTGAAGATTAAATGAATATTTTCATACCTGAATGCTGCTGTCTTCTGTTCTAAGGGCAAATGTTTCTTGTGCCTCTATAGAGTCTTCTTAAATTTATTTCTTATTTTGCAGTTATAATTATTTATATTATATTATATTATATTATAAGTATAATATTACAGGAATTGTAGGAAAGGTAGGTGAACTTGTGTTTGAGTCTTTGATTTTGTTTCACTGGCCTACATGTCTGTTATTGTACCAGAGCCATATTGCTTTATTATGTGGGGTCTGTAATAGATCATAAGATAGGAAATAGGAGTCCCTCCAGCTCTGCACTTTTTTTGCTGAGGATGGCTTTGGCTATATGGGGTGTCCTGTGTGACTCCATGTGACTTTTAGAATAGCCTTTTCTGTCTTCGTGAAGATTGAAATGGGGATTTTGATTGTAATTGCATTGACTCTGTAAATAGCACTAGGTAAAAGATCATTTTTTTTTTACAATATTAATTTTATCCATGAACATGGGATGCCTTTCTGTTTTCTGGTGTCTTTCTCTATCTAGCTCCTGAAGGGTTTAAAGTTTTCACTGTAGAGGTCTTCTGCTTTTCTGGCTAGGTGTATCCCTCACGATTTTATTTTCTTTGAGGCTGGTGTGAATGGGGGTGTGTCCATGATCTCTTTCTCTGTTTTTCTGTTGTTGGTATATAGAAAAGCTTTTGATTTGGGCAAGTTGATTCTGTATTTTGCCACGTGGCTGAATTTGTTGATCATTTCTAGAAGTTTTCTGGCAGAAAATTTGGGGTCTCTACTGTATTCTGTCATATCATCTGCTAATAGGGAGGGTTTGACTTCTTCTTTGTAGCCCTTTAATTTCCTTTTGTTGCTTCATTGCTCCAGCTAGTGCGTTGGGTGCCATATTGAAGAAGAACAGGGATGGTGGACGACCCTGATTCACTCCTGACTTCAGGGGATTGCTTCACGCTTTTCTCTTTTTGGGATGATGTCAGCTGTGGGTTTCCTTTACATGGCTGCGGTATGCTCCCTCTGGCCCTATATTCTTCTGAACTTTTATCATGAAGGCATGTTGGATTTGGCCAAAGACCTTGTCTGGATTGTGTGAGATGATCATGTGATTTTTGTATTCAAGTCCACTAATGTGGTTTATTACATTTATTGGCTAGTGTATGTTGAACTATCCTTGTGTTTCAGGGATAAATCCAACTTGATCATGGTGTGTGAATAATTCTTTTGATGTTTGCCTGTATTTTGTTTGTAAGTATTTTATTGAGTATTTTTGACTCTATGTTCATCAACATTTTTTTTTCTTTCTCTGTGTGCATATAACAGGTTTTGCTTCATAGAAGGTGTCTAGGAGTGCCCCTTCTGTGTGTCTGTGGGTATGAATAGTTTAAGAAGAACTGGCTGTAAAAAAATGTTTGAAAGTCTAATAGAGTCCTGTCTTTTCTGGACTTTAACCCTAACCCTAATCCTAACTCTAACCCTAACCCTATAATACTTTTATTATTATTTCAACTTGTCTCTTTAGGTTGGTTGTATGACTGCACATCAGAAGAGGGCACAAGATTTCATTACAGATGGTTATGAGCCACCATGTGGTTGCTGGGAATTGAACTCAGGACCTTTGGAAGAGCTGCCCGTGCTCTTATCCTCCGAGCCAGCTCCCCAGCCCCAAGTGTTTCTATGCCTTTAATGAATTTTGTGCTTGAGCCTTGGATTGTTTGGGCTTCCTCCCTCCTCTCTTTCGTCTTCTTCTTCTTCTTCCTCCTCTCCCTCCTCCTCTTCTTTGCTTTTTTTGTTTTTGTTTTTTGAGTCAAGATCTCAGTACTGTACAGCCAGGCGGTTGTAGAATGCACTATGCAGGCCCGGCTGGCCTTGAACTCAGATCTGCTCTGTCGCCTCCAACCACTGGGAAGTACCTGACTGTTCATGGTTTGTTGGGCATCGCTCAGGCATTTGTTCTCCTTAAGCTCCTTCTCCTTAGTTTCACTGAGCTGTTTCTTTACGTCTGCTTTAAACTCCTTGAATTCTTTGATGAAGTTTATGATTGTTCCTTTAAATGCTCTGCCTTGGGACTCATAAATTTAATTCTTTTTTTTTTTATTAGATATTTTCTTTATTTACATTTCTAATGTTATCCCCTTTCCTAGTTTCCCCTCCGAAAATCCCCTATCCCCTCCCATAAATTTAATTCTTATGGGCAACATTTCTACAGGATGGTGGATTGTGGCTGTCAGAGATGGCCTTGGTCTTTCATATTGTTTGTGGTTTTTGCTGTGAGATCTGGGCATGTGGACTTCTTTTGTTCTGTGTCTGGGGCAGAAGAGAGCATGTGCGAGTGGGTGGAGCCCAGAGGTTGGAAATGTCTTAGGCGAAGTAAAGTCAGGTGGACAGACGCGGCTGGGTTGCCGCATAGAATGTGTATTCCAGTTCCAGCCTGGACGGTGGGGTCAGATACTGCTACATGCAGACGTTTTATGTGGTATGGGATGAGCTTATGAGTTGGGGGCTAGGCGGGGCTAGGCAGGGCAGGGCAGGGCATGACTAGAAACCTAGAAATTGCTTGTGATTCAGGCAGAGGTGGCCAAACTAGGCCAGGACACTGGATATAGAAGCCAGGCTAGATCTGGCAAGGCTGGAAGAGTACATGGAGGAGAGAGCATTGGGCAGAGCCGCAGGGCTAGGCCCTGGAGAAAGACTTTTGGGATCTTGTGCCGTGCGTACATTTAACATCCAGCTTACACTCTTAGTGACCTGTGTTCTGTTGTGGATGATGGATGTGTGTTGGGCCCTTAGCTGCGGTGAATGCGGTGTTTGTGCTAACCATACCCTTAGTGTGGGAAACTTCCAGGCCTCTGTGTCCAGAGCTTAGTGTCAGATTCTGTGGTCCTGTCCTGTCACAGAATCTGAGCTTCCTCTTATGCCTAGAGGGCTGGCTTGGCCCGCCCCAGGGTCTTTCTTGGAGGCCCTTCCTAGTGAAAGTTCCTCTGGGTTGAGCTGGTAATCTTTTTAAGTGCTGAAATGTTTTCTTTGCCAGGTGTCCCTCCCCCAAACAGGGCCCTTTTGTCCTAGGGGCTCATGGAAACAGGAGCTGCCCATCTGCCTTTGGGGCCCAGGCTTCTCAGCTTACAAAATAGTTGTTTGGGACAGCAAATGGTGTATGTGGCATATATGTATGAATTCATATACTTATATGAATTTTGTTTTAGGAAACAGCAAACTTTACACATGTGAGAGTCAGAACACTTAGACGCAAGAAGACACTTTGAAGACCTGTTTTTCTAGAACGCATGAATAGAGAATAATAGAGTTTGCTCTTGGGTTTATATAAAGGGGACAGAAGAGCACCATGAAATTCTTGGTAGAACGAAAGGCATGTGGGGCACATGCTTATAATACTGGTATTCAGAAAGCAGAGGCAGGAGGATTGCCACAAGTTTGAGGCCAGGCTGGTCTATAAGATAAGTTTAAGGCCACCTGGGACTATAGTAAGATTCTGTCCAAAAAGAAAAACAGAAATGAAAAACCCTAAAGAATTCTAGGTAAAAACAAACAAACAAACAAACACCACCCTGCTTTATACATACAGGTCAACTAATTTGTTTAGATATATTTAAACAGGCTTACGTAACACCTGACGTTTGCTCATTAGTATAGATGGAAGATCCTTGTGTTCCAGGGCTTAGACATCACTCTGAGCTGAGGACCTACTGGGTGGTGGCAGGAAGAGGGGATAATCAGCTTGAGAGTTGGTGGACAAAGGGTATTTGGCTCCAACAATGACAATGAATAGGCGCTAATGAGAAAACACACACACATACACACACACACACACACACACACACACACACACATCTTATAGATGCACCTAAGAAAACCAAGTTATGCCGGGCGGTTGTGGTTCTCGCCTTTAATCCCAGCACTTGGGAGGCAGAGGAAGGTGGATTTCTGAGTTCGAGGCCAGCCTGGTCTACAGAGTGAGTTCTAGGACAGCCAGGGCTACACAGCGAAACCCTGTCTCGAAAAAAACAAACAAAAACAAACAAAAAACCAAACAAACAAAAAAAGAAAACCAAGTTATTGCTCTATGTTATAAGAGCTTATTAGAAATCTTTGACTAGTAAGCAGAGAGTTACATAGAAGTAAATGAGTTAAAGTTTTACTAAAGTGTGCTGATTTCTGCTGGCTTGTTAAAGACCCTACCCCTTTTTCTGGGAAAAGTAAACACCACCTGGAGGAGTAGTTACCACAGCTATCTTGGCAAAGGTCAAAACTGCAGATCCTGTTTGCTAAGAACAAAATCCTTTTACCTGACAAAGTTTGTATGCCTTCATTACTACTAATGCTGTCGAACTCAGGGGGTTATAACATATGCCCCAAGGCCGGTCTAACCATCTACTCTCAATAGATCAATTAAAAGAGCCAAAATAGGGGCTGGAGAGATGGCTCAGTGGTTAAGAGCACTGACTACTCTTCCAAAGGTCCTGAGTTCAAATTCCAGCAACCACATGGTGGCTCACAACCATCTGTAATGAGATCTGATGCCCTCTTCTGGTAGACAGCTACAGTGTACTTAGATATAATCATAAGAGCCAAATAAAAAGTGGAAATCAGAAAAAAAGAGATTTATTTAATGTGACAATGTTGGCAAGATGCATTGGGCCATTTTGTTTTTCCCAGTTTGGCCACATTGAAGTTCGATAACTCTAACAAAAATGTATATACTTGTATTGCTGCCCACATAACATCTATGTGCAAAATGTCTGTTCCAGTAAACGTGCCTGGCGGAAATTCCTTTTGGTGGACATGGGACTCAAAGACCACCCCTGTTACCAGACTTATAAAAGTTGCAAGAAATTGTGCAGACCTTGAAAAAGTGTGCGCTTGGGTCTCAGCCTCTCATAGTTAAAGAATTTCTTCTGTGCATGTTCTGTTCTTGCTAGTTGGAATTTCCCTGACAGTAAGGACTAAGTACGTGTGCAGATAGTGTTGACCTTACCCCAGTCTCCCTGTAAACACAGTACAGTCAAATCAGAATTGACTTCATCCATGTACCTGATTGAACTCAAGCTAGTATCAAAGATGTCAGGCACATTCCCTGGTCAGGGTCTGGTCATAGAGTTCCACACCATTGTAGTGGTTTTTACCATTTGTGACAGGAAGAAAACCAACCAGGGTAGAATCATGTTGGTTATGACTCAAGATGGCTGCAGTCAAGTCAGGTAGAACCCAAGTATACATTCCAGTCACAATGCTGAAACATTTGTATTTGTAACAATCTTAATAGCATCAAGGAAAAGTTAAGATCATTTGATGATTCATATTTAAAAGACATGTTACCCCTGGGTAAGGACTTCTACCAAAGTGTCTAAAATTTTGTAACAGTCTAATAGATTAAAGAGACAAACTCCAGTTACCCACTTGTGTTGCCCAGTATACCAAATGCAAGGACCAGTAAGCTTGCAGGAACCAGACATTCCACCAGGCTCTGAGCGGTCTCTGCTGTTGCAGTGTTGGGCTCTGGTTAGAAGGCTGGGAGCTCAAGCCCTTAGCGCCTCACTTGTCTCTCCATTGTTGGGCCCTAGCTTGGCCAGCATTTCCTAGAAAAAGGTTCCCTTTTGGTTTTGGTTGTGAACTTGGGAGATAAAAATAAAGTGCACACTCATTTTGGAGGAGTTGATTTACTGACTGCTTCACAAGCACGGCAATGTCAGATCCTTATGAGAGGAAAAGAGTAGTGAATACTCTTGGCAAGTGGACCACTGGTGTCCTTCAAAGAAAACAGGCTTCTTATTGGTTGGTGGGTGGGTTGCTAATTGGGTTAATTGGTTGTTGGGTAGGCAGGTTGTTGGGTGGGTAGGTGGGTGGATGGGTTGGTTGGTGGGTGGACAATTGTTGGGTAGGTGGGTGGATTGGTTGGCTGTTGGGTGGGTAGTTGTTGGGTGGGCAGGTTGTTGGGTGGTTAGGTGGTTGGATGGGTGGGTAGTTGTGGGGTAGGTAGGTGAATGGGCTGGTTGTTGGATGGATTGGTTGGTGGGTGGGTAGGTGGGTGGATGGGTTGGTTGGCAGGTGGGTAGGTGGGTGGATGGGTTGGTTGTTGGGTGGCCAGGTTGTTGGTTGGGTAGGTGGGTGGATGGGTTGGTTGGCAGGTGGGTAGGTGGGTGGATGGGATGGTTGTTGGGGTTGTACTACTGGAGCTTCAACTTGGGGCAGAACATGCTAAGCACTCACCTGAGCTCTACCGCTGAGCTACCACTAGCCCAAGAAGAGATCTCTTATCCAGAGTTCTTGAGGTCATTTTCAGGTAGGGAAAGGGTGTCATTGTGTGGACACAGAAGGGCATGGATTATAAGCACATGTCCTAGAGACCTGAAAGTGATGCGTTCAGCTACAAGGATTGATGCAGACAAGAGCAGAGTAGCTGCTTTATGTCCTGGTTCAGTTCAGTGTGCATCGTAGACCCTCCACACACCTACCAAGGGTGTTGCCAGGACCACTGTCTGTCTGAGTGGTTCCTCCCATGGGACATGAAGTCATGCCCTATGGGAATGGTATGGGGGGTTGGGGGAGGGGATGGGAAAGGAGACTGCCCTGCCTTACAGAGGGCAACTGCCTGGATTTCCACACTGTGTGTGTCTCTGTCTGTCCGTTAATCCTCAGGTGGAACAGCAGGTAGCCTGAGAAGCCTGAGTTATGGATTAGTTCCCACCAGTTGTGCCGGTATAAAGGACGAATGAGCCCCGTTGCCATGAGCTTGTGCAGTCAGTTCTCACTGAAGTCAAGGGGGAACAAAGCTGCAGGGGACATGGTTTGCATGGGAATGCAAAGCCTGCCCGGGAGACACTTCTCTCGCCCAGCAGGCCGCCCTCTGCCAGGGCTGGAGGCCTGGAACAGGCCACTGAAGTTATTCCAGGAAAACCCTCGCAGCTTGGCACTACAGGGAATTGGCTAGCCCAGCGCTTTTGTCCCTAGCCAGGTTTCTAGGAGTACAGGTGGCCAAAAGGAAGCTGCGCCTGGCTTTGGGAGCCGATTAGGCGCCGGGGCCCCAGGGTGCACTGCTTGCTGTTCGGTATCGTGTGTATGGATTTTGTGCTGAGGCGCACAGCAGCCCACACCTGTACAGAGCAGAGGCTGCCAGTTGGATTGGGTGGAGATAAACAAAGCAAATAGGCCCACAGCGGCGGCGGTATGCAGTGTGTGCAAGTTCCTGAGTTGGCTGCAGACTGAAGACTGCCGCTCCCCTGCCAGCGGTTTCCCACTCCCGGCTGGGGAAGGGTGCCTGTCCCTGCTAATGAGCAAGACCTTTTGAAAGCATTTCCCTCCGCACCAGAAGTGTGGCGAAGCTGGACTGTGGGAAGGGAAGGACCCGACTATGGAGAAAGCTCAGGGCAAGATGCACCAGACTCCGGAGCCCTCTTTCCTGGCCAGTCTGAGTAACCCACAGGTGACTCTGCTGTCCGTGCAGAAGAGGTGCACCTTCAGGAGGAGCTCGGGGCTTGGGAGCTTGGCCAGATCGGCATCTTCAAAGGAGAAAGGCCCTCCCCAGCCAGAGGAAGAATTGTCACCAGGTGTTTTAGCTAGAACCCTGGAAAGGAGGTCCCAGGTCAGTGCAGTAGAACACAAACCGAGAGGCTCTGGGGACTGGGGTTAAGTTTGCACCTAGAGGTAGCTCCAGTTCTTCTAGGGGCAGAGGGGTGGAGGAGAGAGATTGGCTGGCGTATGTTGAAGATCCGCTGCGCTGACTGAAACAGTTTTATTAGAAGATTCTTTATTTTGCTCTTGGCTCACAATGCTCTGACATGCTTCTTTATTGACCAGAGATAAGGCTTAGCAGTACATTTAGACGACTGGGCCCTGGGTTGAATCTCCAGGATTCCTCCCATTATTTTCAATTGCTATTTATTTATTTATTTTTGATGAATTTGTAGCCAATTCCAAGAGACTCTTTACCAGTTTCTTCCTGGGCAGGGACGTGAGAAATCTAGGGCAGCTTGCCGTGAGCGCCTTTGTCTTTGTGATACTCTCCGACTCTGCTTTATGAGGGCTTGTGTGGGACCTCTCTTTTGCATCTGAGCCAGGGATCTGGGTCTGCCTGTGTACCTTAGAGTTAGGGGGTTTCCCAGGCTGTTCCAGATGACAGCATGGAGCCTGGTCTCTGCCCCTGACCTTCCCACCTTGAACCCACTGAGTATCCTGAGACAGCGTGGAGTGGTAACTGGAGAGGGTAACCACTGTCTTAGAACTTTTATTTTGTAAATTTAGTTGGCTGACGTTGAAAATAACACGTGATACATACACATGTACACACAAGCACACACTGAGAGAGACACCGAAACAGAGAGACAAGAGAAAGTTTGCTAACTCTATTTATTAATTAATTAATTTTACTCACTTGGGCTGGGGAGATGGCTTAAGGAACTTGCTGTGCAGCCGTAAGGGCCTAAGCTCATGTCCTCAACACTCTTGTAAGACTGGACATTGATACCCACTGTAACCCCAGCGCTCAGGGAGAAGAAACTCACTTCCTGGGGGCTCTCCAGGCAGCTAGCTGAAAGGCAGGCTCCAGGTTCAGTGAGAGATAGTCTCAAATAAGGAAAAGAGCAGTAGAGAGAGAGAGACCCTTGAAGTTCAGGGACCTCTTCATGCACATGCATAGGGAAGCATGCTGTGTACGTACATAAACACACAAAACACCACACACACACACACACACACACACACATGTCACAAACGCACACACACAAGTCACATACATACACAAACATAACATTTATTTTTGAAATTAAAATTTTTAGGTTTCAAAATATATAATTAAAAACATTATTTTAGAACACTTAAAGATAAACCTCAAAACGTATGTGCTAATGCATAGGCATATATTCCTGTATGCTTGCGGTGGCTCAACATAGAGACATCAGTTCTCCCACATTGGGAATATTAAGAGAGTACTACGGTCTGGATGCCTGGGATAATTTGGATGAGATCTTCTTCCTCCTTCTCCCCCTCCACCCCCAAAAGCTGAGCAGTACCCCTGGCTCTGTGTGAGATGCTTTGGGTGTGGCAATCATTCTCATCTTCCTGCCTCTTGCATCTGACGTCCAGAGGATTCCGAGGTGAGGCTGGGCCAAGTCGTAGCACATCTGTCGCTCTCCCAGAGTGGCCATTGCTCTGGGCTACAGCAATGACACCTGCTTCAAACAGCAGAAAACAAGCAACAAGAGCTTCTGTCAGAAGCTGGCGGGCGTTCTTTCTCAAACTGATAGAGGATCTGCAGGAAAAAGTCCCCAAATGTTCTGAAGGATGTTGCCCTGAGGCGGAATGGGATGAAGCAGAGGCGCCTACAGGCCTTTCCCCGGGCACACTTTCAACCCCAGCCTGCTAACTCGAGGATTCTTTTTCAGAGCTTGCAGTGTAAGCGGTGTTGATTTTAAATATAACCCCCAGCAGGAGAGTTCCTTTTTACTCTCTGCAAACACAGTGCTGAAGAATGGAGCTGAGAACACGCACACCCCACTTGTCCACACCGAGAGCGATCCAAACGCCATGTGACTGTTGACAGATTGTTCTCGCCGCGGTGTGGCTCTGTGGTAGAGTGTTCACACGGGAGGGCCAAGGTTCACTCAGTACTGCAACAGAGAGGCGAAGGAGACTCTTGATGGTCATTTCGTAACTGTCCTTCGAAAAGCTTTGTCTCGTAAGTGCCTATTGCAGAAAGCCTGCCTGTCTAGAACAGGCTGAGCACTGAGTATTGTCTGCCACTGATCAACTGCCTCTAACACTTCCACAGATCCTTCTGCCAGGAACACATAGAATCAACTGGGCAGAGACTGAGAGCTCTGGCGCTGAGGCCTGAGTTTGGGATATCAGAGGCAGAGCTAGGACCAGCTCATGGAGGGTGGGTAGTAGAGAAAAAAACAATCTATAGAATTTTCTTCCAGCATGTGAGATGGTTGAAAAGCTGTGTCTTGCCACAAGGGGGCAGTTTCTATTTTCTATGATGCCAGATGCAAGGGAATGTCCTTCAGTTGATTCTTAAGTCTTTCTTCCACCCTTGATGTCTTTTCCCGAATCGGTGTTAATCATTGCCAACCCCGGTCAAGCCGCCCGTCCCAGGCCTCTGTTGCCTTCATACCGTTTTAACTTTTAAATCAATTAGTGTTCAGAATGGTAACTCATATCAATTGTGTGGTGACAATGACTTCCTTGTCCCCGTGCAGTCTGGTCCCTCAGCGGCCCATCCTCTTCACACCACATTGGTTCCATAGGCATTTCCCCAAGGATAACCTGCCTGCCTAACGGTCTCTCGCCTCGCATGGTTTTATTCAAGCCCTGTGTTAATTCCCTTCCATCCCAACTGTTGGACACTGCGACTGACACCGACTACCAGGGATTTAACAGTGCTTACGCATTGAGACTTGTTCTCAGGGAATGCTTGCCACCGTGACACTGGAATCCGCTACCTAAGCCATAGCGAAAAGCTATGTGGAAAACTGGAGTGGTCTGCCAACTCCAGCTGCCCTTCCAGCTGGCAGCGAGGCGCAGGTTAGCAGGCATGTGAAGAGTGAGCTGTCATTCTCCAGCTCCAGTGAGGTTCAGGCCACCTGTGGGGCAGGGATGGGCTGTTACCACTGACTCTCAGCCAAGGTGAGAAACTGAGCTGTCATTACAAGCTGCTAAGTTGTTGTCTTAGTCAGGGTTTCTATTCCTGCACAAACATTACGACCAAGAAGCAAGTTGGGGAGGAAAGGGTTTATTTTACACTTCCACATTACTGTTCATCACCAAAGGAAGTCAGGACTGGAACTCAAGCAGGTCAGAAAGCAGGAGCTGATGCAGAAGCCATGGAGGGATGTTCTTTACTGGCTTGCTTCCCCTGGCTTGCTCAGCTTGCTCTCTTATAGAACCCAAGACTGCCAGCCCAGATATGGCCCCACCCACAAGGGGCCTTTCCCCCCTTGATCACAAAATGAGAAAATGCCTTACAGTTGGAGCTCATGGAGGCATTTCCTCAACTGAAGCTCCTTTCTTTGGGATAACTCCAGCTGTGTCAAGTTGACACAAAACTAGCCAGTACAGTTGTGTAGCAATAGAGCACCTAAACATGAAACACTGCGTACGTATCCTGTACCTTGTTCTTTGCACTGAACAATATATTTCAGTCTACTTCCGTATGTGCAGTGCTGTGCTGCCCAATTCATGCTCAGAGCTGTGCAGTACTCCACTTTGTGGCTGTGTAATAACTAGCCTACCAGACTCTTATTGTTTCTGCTTTTGTAAAAATTAATGTCATTGTTACTGTAGAAACTTCATCTCACACTGCACATTTCTTGGATGAATTCTCAGGAGCCAAGTTGATGAGTCAAACCTTTGTGGATTTGTTATTTTGATAGGTACCACCGGATTGTCCTCCCAAGAGCTTCCATTCCCTCAAAGGAGATCAGAGAGAGACCTAGTCTTTTCTTTCATTGAAACTTTATGTGCGTGGGCGTTTTGACTGCCTGTATGTCTTGTGCAACCATGTACATGGCACGCAGTACCTACATACGTCAGTAGAGAGCGCTGGGTCCTCAGGAACTAGAGTTGGGATGATTGTGACCTGCCAGCCTTGTGGATGCTGAGAATCGAACCCTGGTCTCCTGAAAGAGCAGCCGGTGCTCTCAACTGTTGAGCCATCTCTCCAGCCCCTCATGTTTTTCCTTTGAGATCAGGTCAAGTTGTATTGTCCAGGCTGGAATCCAGCTTGTGAGCCTCCCGCCTTGAGCTTCCCAGTCACTGCCATGAAGGGTTCACACCACTGCTATTGGCCTAGCATTTCCTTTTTGATAATTTGTGTTTCCTTTTTTTTGGGGGGGGGGGACAAACCACCTTCTTTTTCCTTTTGAATTGTCAGCATTTGTCTTCTTTGAGGGAACATTATGGATCAGTGACTCAGGTTTTGGTGTGTACCGTGTGAAGCAGGGGTACTTATTTATTTACATATTGATTTATTGATTATTTTTTATTTTACCCTTTTGTCCTCAGCAAACCCCCACAGCTTTGCTCACAGGCACGCACTCCACTTGTACTTTCAGCTTCTGGGCCTTGGGAGTGAGTCTTTGCAGCCATGTACCCAAAGGTGACGGAGTACTGATAACTATTCCAGAAAAATCAGATTTTTAAGACGTACAGAGTTAAGACGTTGCCTGTTCCAGGATTTGCATCTCAGCAGACCCTCCGAAATTTAAGATGGAAGGGCTGTTGAGTTCTTCAGGGTTCAGTAACAGTGATGGCAGGTCTGGGGGTGGGGGTGGGTCTCACTGTACCACAGGGAGACAGGAAATCGCACCATGCTCTCCTCCCCTTCAGAAAGCATCCACACTCTCCACATTCATTAGATACTGTTAGGGTGACAACGGACAGGTTCAAGATGACAGGATGCCAGAGCAGAAGGGAGCCTTCACAACCCTGATCAGAGTGTATGTATGTGTGTGTGTGTGTGTGTGTGTGTGTGTGTGTGTGTCTATCAGAATGTCCTTATAGGAGTTGCTTCTCATCTTCCACCAAGTGGGTCTTGGGGACTGGGCCCCCTTTACCTTCACCTGTCAAGCTTGCCAACTTGAGCCCAGTTTTCTTATTTTGTATTCATGTTTTTACACCTTGAGATGTTCTGATACCACTGGTGGCCTGGCTCTCCATTTTCTCCATTGGGGATGGGCTGATGTAGCAATACTGAGTGGTGGGCCGCCTTGTCTGTCCTTAGTGGGAGAGGATGCACCCAGTCCTGCAGTGACTCCATGTGCCGGGGTGGGGGGACACCCGGGGGGGACCTCCCCCTTCTCAGAGGAGAAAGGGGGGGAATGGGTGGAGGAGCTGTGGGATGTGTGTGTGTGTGTGTGTGTGTGTGTGTGTGTGTGTGTGTGTGATATTGGGATATAAAGTGAATAAATTAGTGAAAAAAAGAGAAAATCTTTAGTGGGTTTTTAAAATTATTTTTTGAAATTAAAGTATAATTATATCATTTCTCCCTTCCCATTCTCTTTTCCAGCTGCTCTTACACTCTAGTTGTGCTCTTGTTCTCTCTCACTCTCTGTCTCTCTGTCTCTCTTTGTTATTATTACATACGTATATACATAAATGTATAAATATAACCTGCTCAATTCATTTAGTATTGCTTGTGTGTATATGATATCAAGGCTGACCAATTGGTATATTAGATAAGCATTTAGGGAC
This sequence comes from Mus minutoides, assembly GCA_902729485.2. Classification (NCBI taxonomy): domain Eukaryota; kingdom Metazoa; phylum Chordata; class Mammalia; order Rodentia; family Muridae; genus Mus; species Mus minutoides. The sequence continues at coordinate 39,729 of CACVCL010019523.1, read as the reverse complement.
CTTATCCCTAGGGAAGGCTTTCTCCCATTCTCAGCATTTCTTAGTTGCCTGTAGTTTGTTTCCTCTTTCTTTCTTTCTTTCTTTCTTTCTTTCTTTCTTTCTTTCTTCCTTCCTTCCTTCCTTCCTTCCTTCCTTCCTTCCTTCCTTCCTTTAGGGTGGGCCCTGGGAGATCCCCTTTTGTGTTAGTTAGCATGTCCCTTGCTGGTGGTGTGCTCTAAGGGATATCTTGGCATGCTGGTCATTGTTGTAGGAACCAGAGCTAGGTAGGTTATTGGTTGCTCTCCTCTTTTAGCTGCTGCATAGAACTTTCTAGTCCTTAGGGAGGAGGTGTTCAGGTCAGATCCAGCTCTGATGTGCCAAGTCCTGTGTCTGAAGTACATGGTTTCTTTAGCAGGAGAGACCTTGCTTCTACCTCTAGCAGGCAACCAAGGGCGGAAGCAGAAGCCTGTATTGTTTTAGGAGTCTCCTGGACTCTCCTGACCAACAATTCAAAGGGAGTTAGTTCCTCACGCCTGGTACTGGGGTTTTTGTTGAATAATCTTTGACTCTTGGCGGGGAACAAGGTCAAGGTGTCTTTCGTTTAAATTATAAATGTATATATATATATATATATATATATATATATATATATATATATATATATATATATACATGTATTATACATAACTTGAGATACATAATATTGATCCCATCATCCTCTATGTGAATTGTCCCTCTCCCTTCCTCTCCATCTGTGTTGACCCTCTACCCTTTGCCCCTTCAAAGCCCTCCTTATTTTTCCCATTTTTCTCTTCATATTATTTGTATCTTGCTATTTCCCTCCCCAGGCCTCTCCCTCACTGTAGTTCCTTCTTACTTCCCTGGATTCTGTAATTACAGAATATATGCTCACATCTAGAGATCTGGAGCTAGGAGACCCCGACGGGAGAGAACATATGATGTCTGTCCGTCGGGCGCGGGTTACCTCGCTTGCTCAGTATGTCTTTTCAAGCTCCATCCATATATGTGCAAAGCTCATGACGTCATTTTTTCTTTTCAGCCAGAAAGGATCTCATTGTGTCTATGCACCACGTGTTTATATTAATCAGACATCTGCAGAGCACTGGAGTTAGTTCCACTTCCCAGCTACTGGGAATAAAGAAGCAGGGATATGACTGAGCTTGTGTCTGCAGAGTAAGATGCCCAGCCCCTTGGGCACATGCCAAGGGGTGCTATACCTGGGTCAAAGGGTAGATAGATGTATTTTTAGCTCTTGGGAATTTTCTACACTGACTTTGAAAGCAGCTGTACCAATTTCCAATTCCACTTTTTTTTTTTTTGAGTTCTTTATGTATGTAGTCAGGATATTAATCCTTTGTCAGATGTATAACTGGCAGCGTGTCTGTCACTTTGTGGGCTTCTCCTTCACCCCACTGATTGTTTCCTTAGCTGTGCAGGTCGGTTTTTAAGCTTATTTCCTGGGCAAATGGAGTCCTATTGGAAAGTCCTTCACTACACCTGTAGGATGGAGAGTGTGTCTTCTGGCAGTTTCAGGTTTTACATCAAGGGCTCTGATCCATCTGGAGTTAGTTTGTATTCAAGACGATAAATACACATCTAGAATCACTCTTCTTCATAAGGAGATGCAGCTGGGGATGCAGTTTCGCCGTCACCATTTGATGAAGAGTCTTTCTTTCCTCTAGTTTACGCTTTGGGTATCTTTGTCACATAATAAGTGGCTGAAGTTCTGTGTACTCATCTTTGGGTCTTTGATCTTGTTTCAATGGCCTATTTGTTCAGTTTTGTGCCAGTACCATATTGTCTTTATTAACTATGGCCCTATAATAATTTATAATCTGGAGTTGTAATCCCTCTGACATTGCTCTTTTGTTCAGAATTGTTTTGGCCATGGGGGGTCTTTTTGGTTCCTTGTAAACTTTAGGATAGTGTTTTCTACTTCTGTATTGAGCACAATGGGAATTTTGTATGGGGTGACGTCATCTCATAATGTTATTTTTAGCATTCAATGTCTTTCCACTTTTTACTATTTTCTTCAGTCTTCCATCTCCTAAGATTTAAAGTTTTTATTGAATATTATTTTCCTTCTTTGTTAAGTTTACTTCAAAAGAGTTTATTATCGTTGAGACTACTGCAAATGGAAGTGTGTCTAAGATCTCTTTCTCAGTGTGTCAGTTGTTGGTGGACAGAAAGGCTACTGATTTTTGCAAGTTGATTTTGTATCTTGCCATTTCACTGAAAGTTTTTTTTTATCTTTTCTAGAAGTTTTTTTTTGTGTGTGTGTGTGGGGGGGATTTTGGAGATTTCTTGTGTATGTTGTATCATCTGCTCATAAGGATAGTTTGGCTTATTCTTTTCCTATTGGTATCTCTTGAAATTTCTTCTCATATCTTATTGCCCCGGCTAGGGCTTTGTGGACAACACTGAAAAGGATTTGAATAGTAGACAGCCCTGCCTTAAGAATTTTAGCTTATTTCCTGGGCAAATGGAGTTCTGATTTCCAAGCAGGGAGCCCTTAGAGTTTTGTTGCTTCGGATGTAGTGATTATGACTTTGAGTTGCCCGTTCCACTTTTTGTCGTAGAGTATATGTCATGTGTGGAGCACTGAAGTATACCCATTGTCCAACCTCAAGATAAGGGTTAAGGTTAAGTAGGGGGTGTGAAGTAAGAGTATTTGGCCCATGTTTGTCCAAAGGATTTGTCTGAGGTGTTGGGGGAGAGGAAGGTGGAGCAGGGGAGGTAAGTGCTGACAATCCAGGGACCTACCCTCTGAAAGCTCAAAGGCACTTGGGTTTATGGATTTACATGTGGAGGAACCGGTCTTCATAGGAACCAGTGGGAGGAATTTGTTCCAGTCTAAATGCAAGTTTACGGATAGTTTAGTTGGGGAATCTTTTAACTATAGTCCATGTGTTTCACTTTGCCAGAGGATTGGGAATGGTAGGAAATGTATAGGTTTTCTTTGTTGTTAAAGAATGTGGCTAGACATTTGGAGATTAAATTTGTCTGTTGTAGAGAACAGGGAAGACCACAATCTGTGAAATGTTACATCTGTGGTGAAGGCTCTTGTCACCATAGTGGCCTGTCTTGTGGGTGGTGAGGGAAGCTTCAGTTCATCCTGTAAACGTACTAGTAAGACAAGAAGATAATCTATACCTTCTAGATGGAAGCACTTGAGTTAAATCTGCCTGCCAGCCAGAAGCCGGGAGAGACCAGCCTGCCTGACGGGTTGGGGAAAGAGAGTTGGGGTTAGTGGTTTGGCAGGCTTTGCAAACAGAGGAGACCTATTATAACAGTTGTCTGTCCTGTGGGGACAGGTAATCCCATGTTCACAGGATCTGAGTGAGGGCCAGAGGTCCTAGGTAGAAGAGATTATATAGAGCTGAAAGGGTTTTTTTGTTTGAGAGCCTTGGGTAAGATTAACAGTTGATTTTGACACTACCGAGGCCCATCCCAGTAGCCACCTTGCAAAATAGTTTTGCTTTGCTCTGCGGTAGTAGCAGGGGAGCAGTGTTAGTTTTTGGAAGGGTGAGTGTGGGGGGGCTTACTGAGCATATGCATCAGGAAAACTGTTAGTGGTAGAGACATCGGGAATTTGGCTGGTGTCTCCTCCAGTGAATGACAATGGCTAGTTGGGCTTCCAGGCTTCTTGTAAGAGTGTGGCAGTTTGGTTTTTTTTTTTAATAGTGTCTTCCATGTTCTTTCCCCATGCTTTAAGTTCATAATCTTTGATTCTGTGACCAGTCTGGATCCTCTACTTTTATCTTCAAATCCTGATATTCTATCATCTTCATCTTGACCCATTCTGCTTGTAGGGCTTCCCCCCCCCCCCCCCCCACTGAGTTTTATGGTTGGGATATTGTGTTTAAAAATTCTTTCTTTGTGGTGATTTGAATGAGTATGGCCCCCATAGGTTCATATATTTGAATACTTGGTCTGGAGTTAGTGGAATTGTTTGGGAAGGATTAGGGGGTGTGACCTTGTTGGAAGAGGTGTATTACCAAGGGTGGGCTTTAAATTTTTTTTGATGAAGTTTATGCTTGCTCTTTTAAGTTTTGTGTCTTGGACTTCATCTAAGTAATTCTCACTGGAAAACTTTCTGTAGGACTGGTAGATTTGGGTGTGGCAAGAATAGTATATATTTTGTATTTGTATTTTTGTCATGAGACGTGGGCATGTGGACATTATTTGTTCTGTGTCTGGTGTGAGCATAGTATGCTGGGACAGAGCACAGGATTTTTGGGCCGGATTCAGCTTGAAGTCTAAATATGGTGTGGGTGGGATGAAGTCAGGTGGACACAGGGGCTGGGTTGGTACACTAGATGTATGTTCTGGTCTAAGCCCAGAGATTAGGGAGAGGGTGGGCTGGTCTGACCAGATTAGGGGGAGCACTAGATTTGGACCTGAGCTACATCCTTGGGTTGAGGAAGGTATGTGGAAGGGAGGAGCTGGTAAACTCACCAGGATGGATTCCAGTGCAAGATGTGTGATGTCAGACTGGGCCTGGAAGATGGCTATGGATCAGGAAGGATGAAATCATACCGTAGGAGAAGGGTCTGGGCTGCTGCACAGGGTATGTGCCCTGACCAGAACCTGGCCATGGTGACTGCACAACAGTGCCAACTGGATGAGGGACCCAGGCCAAATGTACGGGTTGGAGTTAGTACCTGTAGGGGAAGGTTTGGTAGACTCACCCTGCTGACCCCTGGTGCAAGATGTGCAGTACCGGCCTTCTTGGTATGAAAACATTGTCTCTTTTGTTGAGCGGCTGTTTCAAGCTTTGTTTTCTGTTCCCCCAACTTGTCAGGTAGTTGATCAGCTTTATTGGGCTTGGGATTCAGTCTCTGGACAATTCACTGTTGATGTTTAAGTGGGGTTTCAGGAGTGGATCCAGCTCAGTTCAAGTTAAGTCAGATTTCTAAGCCCAGGGGCAGACCTTCTGTAGAGTTATAGGGTTCTCACAGTCCATCTCCAGGAGCCTGGGGGAAGTGCTCGTGACTTTTCCTCAGTCTGAAGGTGCTCATGGGAATGGCAGTGCAAGTTTAAAATTCCTACCAAAGTATAAAATTGTTATTTCCTTTTCATTCAGATCTTATCTAAACTTGCTTTGCCCGCACGACCCTGGGAACAGTCAATGAAGCAGAGCTTCGCTTTCGACAATGTTGGCTACGAAGGGGGTCTGGACAGCACCTGCTCGCCCCCAGCCGCCACCGATGTGGTTAACATCCTGGGCATGACTTGTCATTCTTGCGTCAAGTCCATTGAGGACAGGATCTCCAGTCTGAAAGGCATTGTGAACATTAAGGTGTCTCTGGAACAAGGCAGTGCCACTGTCAAATATGTGCCGTCCGTCATGAACCTACAGCAGATTTGTCTTCAGATTGAGGATATGGGCTTTGAGGCCAGCGCTGCAGAAGGAAAGGCTGCCTCTTGGCCTTCCAGGTCCTCCCCAGTCCAGGAGACGGTGGTCAAGCTCCGGGTAGAGGGCATGACCTGTCAGTCCTGTGTCAGCTCCATTGAAGGCAAGATCCGGAAACTGCAAGGGGTTGTGAGAATCAAAGTCTCCCTAAGCAACCAAGAGGCAGTCATTACGTATCAGCCTTACCTCATTCAACCCGAAGATCTCAGGGACCACATCTGTGACATGGGATTTGAAGCTGCCATCAAGAACAGAACAGCTCCCTTAAGGCTGGGACCAATTGATATCAACAAGTTAGAAAGCACTAACATAAAGAGAGTGACGGTCTCTCCTATCCAGACTTCCAATCATTTTGAGACCCTGGGGCACCAGGGGAGCCACCTGGCCACCCTCCTACTAAGCATAGACGGCATGCACTGTAAATCGTGTGTTTTGAATATTGAAGGAAATATAGGCCAACTCCCTGGGGTTCAAAATATTCACGTGTCCTTGGAGAACAAAACCGCCCAAATACAGTATGACCCTTCTTGTGTCACCCCCTTGTCCCTACAGACAGCCATCGAGGCACTACCACCTGGGCGCTTTAAAGTGTCTCTTCCCGATGGAGTAGAGCCCCAGTGTGGCTCTTCCAGTGTCCCCTCCCCTGGTTCCTCCCAGAGACACCAGGAGCAGGGCCCGGGCAGGACTGCAGTGCTCACCATCACCGGCATTACCTGTGCCTCATCTGTTCAGCCCATCGAAGACATGCTGTCCCAGAGGAAAGGCGTGCATCAAATATCCATCTCTTTGGCAGAAGGGACTGGAGCAGTTCTTTACGACCCCTCCATAGTCAGCTCGGATGAACTCCAAACGGCTGTAGAAGACATGGGATTTGAGGTGTCCGTGAATTCTGGTATGTCACTGTTATATGTTTGAAATATGTCGTGGTCATCTCTTGATGTCTCATGACAGGACTTGGATAGTTGGATAGCTGGACTCTGCCTCCCGTGTTGAATACATAGCAAAGCTTGGTGACCTCTGCTCATGTTTTAGCAGGATAGAGAAAAAGGAATTTCCAGTTGCTGCCTCTCATATGGCCGGCGATACTCAAATGGTAGACTCTTCTGTTTTTGGGTTTCTTTTCTAGAGGGAATTCAGGGTCCACATTCTAAAAATGAGCATTATAGGACTACTAAACCAAAGGACCAGTCATTAACTTTCCTCTGAAGATTTCTCTACTACACAGAACAGAATAGCATTTTAGTCTGATGAGGCACAGTGGCGCATACTCATATCCAGCACTTAAGAGGCTGAGAGACCACCAAAACAAACAAACAAACAAACAACCCAAACAAACACACAAACACACAGACAGCTAATGCAGGAGGACCCATGGTCAAGGCCAGTCTGGGCTTTGTAACATGACCCTGTCTCAAGAACATCGTGGAACATTGCATGCCTGTAATTTCAGACCTTACAGGGGAGGATGGAGGCAGGAGGATTAGAGACATGACCTTCCTCAACTGCATGGCAAGTTCAAGTCTAGTCTGGGCTACATTTATCCCCATCTCAAACAAACAAACAGACAAACAAACAAACACAAACAAAGCTTCAAAACTCAGAACCTCCAAACTTGCAGCAACTAAAGGGGGTTGTCTGTTCAAGGCAGAAATTAAGAGGAGGATTTTACAGTGACTCTTCCTACTTTCTTTGATGGCTCCCGGATAGAGCCTTTATGGAAGGGTGGCTGTGACAGGGCTCACAAAGAAGGGGCCCCATTTTGAGGTGGCCCGTTATCAAGTCGAGTTTCTGGAATAGCAGCCACCCCTGCTCTACCCAGCACCGTGACAGCCAATGGTGTCTCTGTGTTCTGTGTGGTCAGGGCCTGTACTCCTGGGGCTGCTGTATGAGAAGGACCACCTGGGAGCTTGTGATGGGCAGGGAAGGATCTCTGTCTGTGTGAGTCCAGGCTATGTCGTTTCCAGGGTGGTGTATGGCAGGGACTTGGAGGTAAGGAAGGAAGGCCCTGAGAGTGTTGGAAGTGCCCTGGGCTGTGACGTCTGTGCTTTCTGGGAGGCTTTAGAGGCATGTGGAGTGACCTGAGCAGGACCAGAGTCTGGTTCTTCACCCAGAAGAGCAGGAAGTCAGAGGTCAGAGCCACCAGGCTTGGGGTCGGGGATGAGGACCATGTGTAATGGGTAATGGTCCAGGATGAGCTAGCTCTTTCCTGACGCTGCAGGGCAGTGTGGAGCTGGGGATGGAGATCCAAGGGAAGGAGCTCAGGGTGAGGAGTGGGATGAACTGCATGGGGTGGAGAATGCAAGCAGCATTTCCTGAGGGCAACTCAGCAGGCCATGCAAGAAAAGGTGAGCAGCATCTACCAGGGTTAGCTGGGGAGCGGCCATCAGCCCTCTGCACACAGGAAGGTAGGGGCCCAGCCTTCATCAGGATGCTGCGGAGACTTAGTAGAGCAGTTCCTCCCCCCCGGCCCCCCAGGCTCTCCCCTTGTTGTCTAGGCTAGTGTCAAATACTTTGGGCTTAAATGATCCCAACCACATGTTGCCTAGGCTAGTGTCAAACACTTTGGGCTTAAATGATCCTGACCACAGTCTACTGAGTAGGGGACAATAGGCTGGCAGGCCTATTTGCTGAGGGGACAGTTCTGTGAGTGGTGATTTTTTAAAACACCCTGGCTCCCCATCTGTAAATTGGGCTAGAACATTGTAGCCACAGAGCCTGGAGCCTGCTGCAGGGCCTCGAGTATCTGTGTTGGTACCTGGAGCTGCTTACAGGACACTCAGGCGAAGCCCCAGCAGTACTGCGGCCCTCTGGTCTGTTTCCTATACTCCACATCCTCTGACCACTGAGCAGAGCTGTGTCCTTGAGAAGACTGCTCTAGTGAGATACTTTATGGACGCCCCCCTCTGTACACAGCCACCCTACCCACCCCAGCAGGTGCAGCATGTGACATGCAGTGGCCACAGGCTTCGTACCAGGCGTTGTTTTGCTTTCTCACCCACCTTCTCCACACCCTGGAAAGAATGTGCTGTGAGTGTGTGTGTTTAAACAAAGTCGATAAAGAGAATGGCAGAACAGTAAATCTCGCACTCCAAAGAAGTATTGAAGGGGCTCAATACAAACTGTTTGGTATGAGGTTCACTCTTTCAGCGGGTACTGTCAGGTTATTGGCAGCCAAGGAGAAATGACCATATTAAAAGTAATTGAACTTGACTCAGTAAACACAGGAAGAAAAGAACTAATTCACATTAGGGAGAACTATGAGGATTATACTCGCTAAGGCCATTGGCGTGTGGGATCTAGTGAATAAAAATATAAACACCCAGCTGAATTTCAGATAATTCCTGAGCGCTTTCTTTTGTGTAAATTTATGAGAACTGAAGATATACTTAAAGTAAGGTAGACCGACATTGGTCTGAAGTTGGAATTTAACTGGACATCCTCTGTGGGCAGTTTTCATTTAGGTTAAGCTGCCTGTGAGCTTATGACCGTGCTAGAGTTCTCTAACACTTTGTGATCTTTGAGCCACTCAGTTTATGGCAATTTGTTATAGTAACAGCAAGAAGCTAATTTAACAGTGTTTTAGAAGCAGAGAAGTACTTACCCTTCAGATTTGTGTATCTTATTCTAAGTAAGTTGTACCTTCAAGACAACAAACAAACAAACAAACAAACAATAAAACAAAATAACCAAAAGCACAATAAAACCCACAATGCTGTACCGGCACATGGATCGATAGAAAAGACCAGTCGATGTTATGAAGCCGAGAGGCAGATCTATGCAAACGTGGGTTCCACATTCATGTCCCTGGGACCCTGGGGGAGAAAATGCTAGTCTTGTCAGGCTATGGAAGAAGATCAGAGCTGGAAAGAAATTAACCTTGATTCTTACCTTATATGCTACATAAAAAAAATAAAGTTTGTTATGGGCCTGACTATGGGAGTTTATTAAAACTTTTATAAGGATCAGTAATATAGCTTAGTAGGTACAGGGCTTGCAAGTGTGAGAACTGGGCTTCTGACCCAGCACTCACATAATATCTGGGTGGGATTGGTGCCCCACTTGTAATCTCAACACTCAGAGAGTTGAAACAGCGGCTGCCCAGAGTACACTGGCTAGCTGAGCCACCGAGTCAGCAGATCTGCGTTTAGTGAGAGGTGCTGCTTCAGTAAATAAAGTAAAGAGATCAAAGAAGATACCTGATTTCAATCCTGTTCTTTATATGCATGTACCTCCTACATATATATGTTAATAAGTGATATCAACCTGCATCCTCCTCATGTATTTATACCCATATGTATTTCCCACATATGTAGACATGTGATGTCAACCTGTGTCCTCTACATGTATGTATATCCATGTGCTCCCACACTCACGTGTGCCCACACAGAGAGAGAGAGAGAGAGAGAGAGAGAGAGAGAGAGGTCACTCGTATACAAAGAAACCTAGTGCTTTGAGAGGAAATTTCCATGAATACTTTTGCCAAATTGAGGAAGAATTTATTAAAAGAATTAAGCATGTAAAAAGATTGACTGTATTAACATAAGAACTGTGTTTACCAAAAGACATCAGAAGGATGACAGCACAGAACACAGGTTTGGAGGGGACATTTGCAATGCTTGTTACACAACCAAAAGGTCCCATTTGAAAGGTACAGGAGGGAGAGGACCATTGGAAATGCCAGTGCCCATGTCACCTCTGTAGGAGCTTCAGTTTGAACATAGTCACGCTTGAACTTCCTGTTGTAACAGGCAGAATTCTTTTTTGTCCTCTAATTATTTCTCAAATTCTATTTTAGAAACCTTCACTATTAACCGTGTCAGAAACTTCAACTCTGGGAATTCTGGGCCACAAACCTTGGGTGATACACCAGGCTCTGCGCAAAAAATGGCTTCCGACACTAGAGGGCTCCCCACACACCAAGGTCCTGGCCACACGTCAGATACCCCACCATCCCAGGGAGCAAGGGCATCACAGAAGTGCTTCGTACAGATCAAAGGCATGACCTGTGCGTCCTGTGTGTCTAACATAGAAAGGAGTCTCCAGAGACATGCTGGTAAGAGGCCTGCAGCCATGTTGAACTCGGAAATACTTTGTATCAACTCTCTGTTGACTATTTATCAGTAACCCTGACAATCTGGCAGCAAGCCCATTACAGGATAATGTAGATGTTTGTCTAATGTCTCCCCTGTATGATTGGCATTCTGCCCCTTAAACATTTATTTTGTTACAAAGTAGCTCTCTGAGCACATTAGCCATGAACATCTGTTCGGAAGGTCAAGGTATATTCTATGGAAAGATTTCTCAGTTACCTTTCCCCAGTCTCTCATCCTCATCCCATCAATCCCTCTATAGAAAATGAAACACCAGCCTGTGCTTAGAATTTCCAGTTTCAGACACTCTGTCCTGTTGACTCCAAAAGCTAATGCATTCTTGGTTTGCTGGCTTTGCCTTCCTGATGATGTCTACAGTATTGCTTCTTAAATCCGAAAGTGCAACAAAATCTTGTTCTTGTTTCTCTTTGGAAATGCTTTGATGGGTGATCCCACTGACATCCCTGAAGCAGAGCTGACCTGGTGGCTGCCTGAGACTTTGTGCTCTGACTCCTGACACTGCATCAGGCTTAACTTAGGCTCTCCCACTTTTCCAGCCTTCTGTTCACGCTTTAAAAGTACTGAAGCCCTTGCTTAGGTCATCGTTATAAATGGAGGTGTGCTGAAGGAGGACCTTGGTCAAACCTGGCTGCAGATTAATTAAAATGTAATTTCGTGATATTTAATGTTTCTGCTCCTGACTTTAACCTCTTGCTTCTGTCTTCCATGGCATATTTTTCTGAATTATATCATGCCTTTCATTTATTTGAATGTGACTCTTTCTTCTCCTTAAATGAACACAATAGTGTTGGCCAGATTAGCTACAGGTTTTTCACTTTTGGAAATCCTTAAAAACTTGAAAAGAATAAATAAAACCATTTTTTGAAAAAATTAGTTTCCCCTTGTATGTCAGAAAGGGAAAGGAAAGTACACCTTTCTGTGACAGTGGTTGTGCTCTCTGCAGCCACACCCCTTGCGTGATGCACATGCAGCAATGGACCTTCTAAAGGCTTGGCATCCCCAAGGACTGGATGGGTATTCGGAATCTCAGACCCACTAAATCAGAGTGTGACTTAACATGGTCCTCAGATGGCTCCTATGCCCATTAATGGCTGAGAAGGGTTGTTCAGGAGCAATAGCTCTCTAACCTGACTCTTAGTTAGAGTCACCCGAGAAGCCTTTTAAAAATGACACTTGACATTTACCCTGGGAGACTCTGAGCTGCCTGGTATGTGTGAGGAGCCACCAGAGTTGTTCATGGTTCCCCAAGAGATGCTCACACCCAGCCCGTTTTGAGAGCTACTGTTGTAGAGGATTTCTTGGTTAAATCACGAGGACGGTAATATCAGTCCAGTTGCCATGCCCAGAGGCACAGTTGTGACCCAACTGTGGTTCCAGGTATTCTCTCCGTGCTGGTCGCCTTGATGTCAGGAAAGGCAGAGGTCAAGTATGATCCAGAGGTCATCCAGTCGCCCAGGATAGCTCAGCTCATCCAGGACCTGGGCTTCGAGGCATCGGTCATGGAGGACAACACAGTCTCTGAAGGTGACATTGAACTGATTGTAAGTGCACTGGCTGTCTGCTAGAGCAACGGCTGTCAACCCGCGGGTCATGACCTCTTTGGGGGGAGGTGTCCAAGGACCCTTTCATCAAGGTCTCCTGAGACCGTCAGAAAATTCATTTCCATCACAATTCATAACAGTAGCAAAATCACAGTTATGAAGGGGCCATGAAAATAATTGTATGGTTGGGCGTCACCACAACATGAGAATTGTATTAAAGGGTCTCAGCACTAGGCAGGCTGAGAACCACTGCTTCAGAGAGGGCAGTCTGTGGAAGGTGGAGGGTGCTATGACACCTTACCACAGTGCTATCCGTGTACTTGTTGGCTGCTGGCATATGCTCTGTCTTGTTTGACATGTCCTGTTTGTGAGTGAGAGGAGGCCTTCCTGGTGCAGAGAGAAGCCACAGATGGTGGGCTTTGGTAAACATGGTAGACTGGGAGGCTCACTGTGGCACCGTCCTTCAAGTCTGAAGCTTAACCACCTTCAGGCATCTCTAGACACAACACCCAATTCTCTGGAGGAGCGAGCTCCATTCAGTGACATGTCTAAGTCTGGAGTCCGTAGAGCTAGAAGACACAAACACCCTGGATTCCACCCTGTTTTTGCTGAAATGAGACAACGTGAAAGTCGAGAGGACTTTTAGGCACACCGGCGACTAAAAGCTGAGTGACCAGGAGTCCTAAAACTCCCGAGGGACTGGAGGTGAATTCCTAAGGGAGTGACTGTGCCCACGGTGTTTTCTGTCTATCCACTATTACAGTTGCACATCAGCACATTATCGAAAACAGTAGTCAACTCTGGCATTTGCTGTGTCCTCTGTTCAGATTATGTTTATAGAAAATGCTTTTTGTAAACAAAGGGAGACGTAGAAAAACCCCCACAGCTGTGCTAAAATTGAGTAATATTGTGTTACTGAGGTAAGTGGGGCCTTTGCTTCCTGTGTATTTAGTCTCTGCCATTAATGGTAAGACAATGTTTGATGAAAATATGGAGGACATGAGGCTCATCGAGCTCCTGATAAGCTATATTCTCTGAAGAGCCTACCCTTTGTACTAGTTCCAGGGACTGCATGCCAAAGGTCAGAGCTAATACTTCCCATCTACAGCAGTCATCACAAGGTGGGGGAGGAACTCTGCTGCCATCCTCTGGACCCATACACAGTAGATACCTTGGCCCACTGAGACACTGCACAGAAAACCCAAGTCAAGAGACGATGGGGAGATGACTCCGGAAATAATATCATACTTACTATGCAATCCTGAGGACCAGAGTTCAGATCCCTAATGCAGAGCCAGACAGGCCTGCAGAGCTGTAATGGCAACTCTAAGGAAGCAGAGACAGTCCCCGTGGCTAGTCAGGAGAGCTGAGTTAGTAAGCTCTGGAGGTGGGGACATACCTGCCTGCCTTGATAAACAAAGTGGATTACATATCAACAGTGACATCACCCTATGTCTTCTATGGGCACACGAACACAGTGTGCATGTGTGTGCTCATACACATATAGAAAATCAGTAAATATGGCCTGGGGGAGGCTCAGTGGGTAAAGGTGCTTTACCATCACGCCTGACACTGGTGTTTGATCCCCAAATGAGAGAACCAACTCCAAAAACTTGTCTCTCACCTTCACATGTAGGCTTTGGAAAGTGCATTCCTATATTCATAAACAGGCACAAGTAAATAAATAAATAGGATATCAGAAAAAGCAAGAAATCATCAATGTACTATATTATGGTCTTCTATGTACTATATTATGGTGGCCCCCACTTCCCCTCCTCCAAACAGGGTCTTACTATGGTGTTTTTGTTTGCTTGCTTTTTAAAACAGGGTCTCATTATTTAGTCCTGGCTAGCCTGGAATTTACTCTGTAGACCAGGCCGGCCTCAAACTCTCAAGATTTGCCTGCTTCTGCCTCCCGAGTATTGGAATTAGAGGCCTGTACCACTGTACCCCGTTGGACATTTTATGTGAACTGGATTTATTTATTTGCACAGGCTAGGCACGTAATTCGTACTCCAACCTAAAACTTGTGCACTTCATTTGTGGTCTAGGCTCTCTGATGTGCCTCATCTGTATCCAGCAGTGACATGTGATGTCACACTTGGAACCCACCCACTGCATCAGTCATTTCTTAAATCCTGTTCTCTTGATAATGTGGCACTGCCATTATCTCCATTGGAGCCAGCAGGGCACTGGAGCAGACCAGATCGAAACTGTAGATTGTTAAGTGTTCCAAAGATTTTGCAAAGATGCACTTGCACACACTTGATATGCGACAGTTGCCGCAGTGTCACTGGTGAGAGAATACAATGTGAAGTGCTTTCCAAAAGCCCATCCTTAGCCAAAAGCCAAACCTCTGTCTGCAGCCACTGGCCAAATGGTTGCTATTGCCTAGCCTGCAGTTGCGGGACAGCTGTGGAGCCACTGGGATTGGTATCTGTGGATGGGGAAGTAGCTGCCTGCCGACTTAAGTTCCTGGGATCCACTGGAAAGGCTCGTCTCAGTCTTGGGGTTTTTGTCCTCCTGTCTTGCAGATCACAGGGATGACCTGTGCTTCCTGTGTCCACAACATAGAGTCCAAGCTCACAAGGACAAACGGCATCACTTACGCCTCTGTGGCCCTCGCCACCAGCAAAGCCCATGTGAAGTTTGATCCTGAAATCATTGGTCCCCGTGACATCATCAGGATCATCGAGGTAGCCAATTCCTGAAAGCTCTGTGTCTGCTTTTACAAAGCAGTGAGATATAATCACCAAGGAAAGTAGTTAAGCCCGATTCAGAAGTCCTCCGTAAGCCGTGGACGTTTTCCAAGGGTCATAAGGTCAGTTGCTTAATTAACTGAAGATGGTTAATGAGCAGCAGATTTTCTGAGCAGAACGCCAGTGAACCGGTAAGAAAGAGATGAGGCAGGGCTGGGAAGGGGGCTCAGCAGGTGAAGGTGCTTTCTGTGGAAGCCTGACAACGTGTTTGATCCCTGGAACTCATGGTAGGCAAAATCTGACTCCCCAAAGCCACCGTCTTCCAACTTACACACACACACACACACACACACACACTTCTTTTTAAAAGAAAAAGCTGAGAGGAAAAAGACATCATTTTTAGTTTTAGATATATCCTGAAAATCCTCAGTCTTGACAAGATACCGGCTGTGGAGAGTTAAGTTGCTCAATCGCCATTTAAAAATATTATTTCTACCAGTGCTGAGTGTGTGTGTAGACTTGAGATGCTGGCACTAGACAGCAATTCCATGCTTCCCTCCCTGCTAGGTTTGTAAGAGAATTTGGTCATCTTGCTCCAGGAAACCAGAGGGTTTCATGACTGTCCTCCTCCAGCTCCCTCTGTTTGTCTACAGACTTCCCACTTGGGCTTTAATGTCGGCACTGTAGCAGACCTTAGGAGAGTGAGCATCCACCATGGTTGGAAAGGGTTAAGACAGTCCAGACTAAGTGAGATCAGTGTGTAGGGGCCAGTGGTAAGGACTAATTAAACCAAGTGAAACTGCCTATGAAATGAAACATTCTATCGAAACTGCTTATGAAATGTAACATTGTATCAGGCTTCATGCCCTCAATACCGTCTCATCCCCGATTTTCTCTTTCATGGGATGGTATATAGAGGTGTCTGTTGTCTGGTCCAGCAGAGCTTTCCTATATGAAATGACATGCCGCCGCTGTTTTTACACAGATAGGCTGGCTAGCTTTACAGCTGCCTCATTCAATGAGGATAGAACCTCAGGGAATTGAAGTTCTTGCTCACTGATACCCAGCTCACCAGAGGCAAGACGGCACTCCCAACTTGGATCCCATTCTCCTCCACCGGAAACTTTAGAGAATTGTGTCCACATGTCACCCATGGGGCCGAGGAGTCACCATGATGCTGGGGACAGGGAGGAGAGTTCTAGGTGGGGGGCTTCAATCATGTCTCATAAGCACTTTGACTTCTAATATCTTAGCTGCTTCCACCCTGTGAGGTGATTTGGTGCAGCCTCTTGGACCTCTGTCCAACATGCAGGACTATTGAAATATTGCCTGATTTCCAGGCTTGCGAGACTCTAGGGGAATCTTTTCCTGATACAACAACCAAGCTATTTAGTTATAAGAATTTTTGTCTTGTGTTGCCTTTAATGCCCTTCTACCATGACATTTCACTTTGGAGACACTCAGCAGTACCAGCAGCCCGGGCCGTCTTTATTGTGCTGGCAGGACATGCTCTGGCAGCTCCTCTTGTGCACACCCACAAGGAGCAGCAGAGACAGAGCAGCTCGGTTGGAGGTGGTGGCTGCAGAGCTTGTGGAAAGCACAGGGTTGAGGTGCCGTTTGTCAGGCCATGGAGAAAGCCGCTTTTCACATAGTGAGGCCCTGAACACAGTAGGAAGTTGCTTGGCCTAAAAGCCTAGAGACCCATATTCTGCACCCAGTTCTTTAACATACTGTTTCTCTCTGACCTTCCTATTCCTCATGAGTTGGGGAAGTACCAGACCACAAGGCATCAGAAGTCTTTAACTCAAGACTCTTGAAGTCAACCCTGGTCAGCTTAGGGACCCACTGGAGTGAGTGTGACAATAGCAACTGCCTTTCCTTTGAATAGGGAGAGGGATTTCCACTCAGTGAGGTGTTTCCAAGGTGGCACAGTCAGTCACTCGGCACACAGAGTACTGAACCTCTGAGCAGGCTTTGGAAGCCACTTGCCACAAAGAAGTCACGAGAGGAAAACCGTAGGTCACTGGAGGAACTTTGAGATTTCAGTTCCCAATGCTGGAAATGCTTTCTACGTGTGAACGTTTTAACCAGAACCTTCCCCCTCGCTCCCCACCCCTCTTTTCATCACAAGGAAATTGGCTTTCATGCTTCCCTGGCCCAGAGAAACCCCAACGCTCATCACTTGGACCACAAGATGGAAATAAAACAGTAGGTAGAAAACGGAAGGTGAACGGTTGCCCTGGCTAAGTCTCTGTCCTCTTCCCACTGACTCTGTGGCCCATGCCGATGCCAGGCCACAGAGTGGTTCTGACACCCCAGCTTCCTGGGTTGCCTTTCACCTTGGTTCCTTGCCTTTTACCCCTGTGAGGGGTACGCTGTCTGTAGAAGTGTCCGGATATCGGCAGCGCCTGCGTCTGCACTGCCCAGCATGGTGGTATACTTGAGATGCAGGAGTGTGTGCATTCGAATGAGTGTAGAACCAACCGGTGTAGGCTTTTTTCTTCTCTTTCCTTTTAAATTTCACTAATTTTTAGCTACTTTAAATAGTCACCAGTTGTTGGTGGTTATTTAAATATTTAATACTACTATTAAGTTCCACTAACTCTAACTGCAAAGTTGGCTCTTTATTTCACAGTCTATTTATTTAGGCTTTATTTGTGTAAGTTCTAGAAATAGGATCTGAAGACAGTCTTCAGAGCTAAGTGGAAAGAAAATGGCCTTGTTGGGAAAGAGTGAGGAGCAAGCTTCCCCTCCTGTGGCATTAGTAGCTTAGGCAAATCCTGGGAAGTCCAGGAAGAAGGAGACCTGGGATTTGAACTCAGACCTGGGATTTGAACTCCCTGTCCGCAGGGAGTGGTAGATCCTTTTGGGGCTTTGATGGTGCCCTCACTTTGGTCCTGTCGGCTTGCCTGGGATGCAGGGGACTGGCAGTTGAGGGTTTGGGAAGCTAGTGGGCCTGTCTCTCAGATGGCCTCAGGCAGCAGACTGAGCGCTCAGGACTGCAGGATGTACATTAGGATACATAGCTTACAGAGGACTTTTCTTGATGGTCCCACACTGCCTGTTTACCATGCTGTGGCTTACATGCAGCCACAGACATCATCTGCCAACCTTGGTTTCTGGCTTCCAGTGTAAATAATAGTAATAGTGTAAATAAGCTTATACTAATAAAATACTATTTCCATCTACCCCTTGCATTAAGGGGAATCTAACTACGTAAGATGACCAAGAAAATTCTAGGCAGCTATAGACTTAAGAGTGGAAACCCCTTTGGGGATAGTTCTCATCTTTGGGGCCTCATTTGTTGTACCTATAAATGGGTGGTCACCCGCTTATGCAAAGGTAGAGCTGAGCCCAGTGTCCCTCCAGCAATGCCTGGCCCTTCAGGTCAGTGATGATGTCGGGGGTAAGCCTCACTCTTGTTTTAGTTCATCTTATGTCTAGTCTGATCCCAGTGCCAAGTGGTTCTGATGTGTCTGTGTCGCTGACTTTGCCTTCCAGGTGGAAGAAGTCTTTCCTGTGCAGCCTGGTGTTCGGCATCCCTGTCATGGGTTTGATGGTCTACATGTTAATCCCCAGCAATAAGCCCCAGGAGACAATGGTCCTGGACCACAACATCATCCCAGGACTGTCCATTCTCAATCTCATCTTCTTTGTCTTGTGTACCTTTGTCCAAGTACGTATTGGAAAGCTGGGCAAACCTCTGCCCTTCGTGCCCAAGCATGGCTAATGGATCTCTGATCACTGTCCGTGTCGATAGCCCTTTAGCCTAGTCCCAGTGTCTCCTCATGGCAGCTTTGCAGCATCACCTTTGGGGAGCTGCTGCTGTTATTTCTGTCTTATGACCAGAGGGAGGGCAGGGTAGAGGGGGGCTGCAAATGTGGGAACTAAGGAGAAAGGCCTGGTTTCACGGTCACAGGTCATTGCAAGTGGTTGAAACTTGTCAGAACAGCCACCCTCTCCTTGTAAGCTTGGTGAGCCTGCCTGTCCCTGGTGTGTGTGTGTGTGTGTGTGTGTGTGTGTGTGTTACAAATGACAAGATAACTCAGGACCTCATACATGCCATACGTGCTAGGCAAGTGTGCTATCGCTCAGTCACACCCAGAGTCCCCATTTCCTGATTCGTTTATTGTAATTTCAGTTTGCCCTTGTTAGGATTTTCAGATGGATGTCCCTAGAGCTCATGCTTCTAGTGAATGTTCCATCCTTAAAGGCAAAGCCGTAGTCTTTATCTTTGGATACGTTTATCATTCAGAACAAGGAGGCTTTGTGGAACATCTGTTCATGCAATGCATATGTATGCATAGAGAATGTCTGCATGTGTACATTTTGACATATAAAACTAGGTATGTTTACAGGTAACCATTTATAGGCTGGATTACTTTCCTAGTTTTTTAAATTTTAATTTTTATTATTTTTATTTTTTTTAAGATTTATTTATTTTATGTAAGTACACTGTAGCTGTCTTCAGACACATCAGAAGAAGGCATCAGATCTCATTACAGGTGGTTGTGAACCACCATGTGGTTGCTGGGAATTGAACTCAGGATCTACAGAAGAGCAGTCAGTGCTCTTAACCACTGAGCCATCTCTCCAGTCCCTATATTTTCTTTTTAATTTTTAAGGCGCTTTGCCCTTACTGTGAGCAATCTCACCAGTTCTGAAGCCAAGGGAAATGTACTCTGTCTGATTACACTCACCTCTGGCCCAGTCCTGTTCACTGGTACTGCTGCCATGTCTTCATGAGTTAGGCATGTCTCTCTCATATCTCACCTTTGTAGAGCAAACCTTTCTGTTTCTGTCTCTTTGTCTTTCTCTATCTCTGTCTGTCTCTGTCTCTTTCTGTGTATATGTGTATTCATGTGTGTGTATGTTTTCGTGTGATGCATGTTCATAAATACAGATACAGATGTTTGTTAACGGATGTGTGTGTGTGTGTGTGTGTGTGTGTGTCACGTGAGAACACCAACAGATCCTGCCTCTCTTATTTGAATCGTGGACATATTTTATGTCATTGGCTTACCTTCTCTCTAGAGACCATTCACAGTATAAGTGAATAACATCATCATTGTTACCATTCTCTCATTATGGATATTTACATGGTGTGCCTGTGTTCCAAATGTCCCGTATCCTCTGTCATCCCTTTCTGTGGCCAGTAGTACTTGGAATGAGAGAGTATGTTTCACCGGAGGTTGAGGTGGAGTGTGTGCCCTCAGTGTCAAATAATCATGCAAACAGAATGGTATTAGCTATATCCAAGAATCTAGAATACTCATCGTCTGGAGGCTGGCTCCTCCCCCTTCCTCCACCTACCCCGCCCTCTCTGCCTTTCAGTTCTTGGGTGGGTGGTACTTCTACGTACAAGCCTACAAATCGCTGAGACACAGGTCTGCCAACATGGACGTGCTCATCGTGCTCGCCACAACCATTGCCTACGCCTATTCCCTGGTCATCCTGGTGGTCGCTGTAGCCGAGAAGGCGGAGAAGAGCCCAGTGACCTTCTTTGACACTCCTCCCATGCTCTTCGTGTTCATCGCCCTGGGACGGTGGCTGGAACACGTGGCCAAGGTAGCTACAGCTTCAACGGTTCTTTCAGTAATCCGACTCTCAGCCCAAAGGCAGTGTGTGCTGAGAACTACTAATTATACATGCTACAGAGAATGGTCCAGGGGAATCTGAACCCCATGTAATTAGGGGCGGCAGTCACTAATCTCGAAGTTGGTTGTTCCTTCTGAAATCCCAGCTAATCTGGCTAATTAGTGAGACCTTTGTTCAGGTAGTTGTGCAGCGGAACAAACTCTGAACTTTGGGCAGAGCTTGAATGGTCTCTTAGCGCCTAATGGATTGTAGTTCTAGAAATCCACACCTCTACCCCAGGGCTGGGTGTCGTTCAGTGCTCTGCAATGGAGCCTGCAAAAGAGGGTGAAAGAAATTATATTGAAGGTGAACAGAAAATGGCCGTTGTCGGTTGGCCAGACTAGGATTGTGTTCCTCTGAAACGGGATTCAAGCTCTGCCTCAGCAGCTCTGGGCTAGCCTCGTGGCACTGGTGCGCATGGCTGCCTCAGTGGTGGAGTTGTGTTTCTTAGGCCAGCCACCTTCAGTGTGGTGCTTGGGAGTGTCAGCCTGGACCCTTAGCTCTTATCCTGGTTATCTCCTAGAGCAAAACTTCAGAAGCCCTTGCAAAACTCATGTCACTCCAAGCCACAGAAGCCACAGTCGTGACCCTGGGTGAGGACAACTTAATCCTCAGGTGCGTTATGTCCATCAGTAGAGCTTGGGAATCTCTGTATATCACCCGTGTAGTGACAACAAATGACCATCGTACAGTTCAGGCCACCATAGACATCATCTGAAGCACTGTCCAGTGCCTGCACCGGCTGCTATCTGCAGTTAAACTGATCTGTATTGTACCAGTCAGTCTGTACTGCTGTGTAGAGGGATCCTTCAGTGGCTGCCTGCTTTTTTTTTTTTTCATTAAATGATAAAGTCAGATAGCACAGCAGTGGGACTCTCATATCAACTGTGCACGCCCCTCTTGAGTTTAGCCCCATCCATTGCTCAGGGTGATGCAAGTTTAATCATCCTCCAATACCCAAGAAGTTTGGCTCTAGGACCCTCAGATACTAGGTCCTTCGTATGACATGGAACAGTATTTGCATAGAATTCACATCCTCCCACATACTTTAAATCGTCTCTAGATTATGATACATTTGCAATGCAAATGGTATGTACATGGGCTTTATACTGTATTGTTTAGATATTTAGAGAACAATGATGCAAAAATATACATATATTGTATACATAGACAGGTGACCTCTGCACGTCCTCCCCATGTATGTTTATGTGTGTGAGTGTGTGTGTTGCTGGGGATGGGACCCAGGGCCTCCTACATGCTAGGCAAGTACTGTACCACCAAGCTATATCTCAAACCCATCCCTGAGTATTTTTTTTTATGCAAGGTTGGTTATGTCTGCTAATCTAGAACTCTTAGATATTTAGGGCTAGCCATAAAAGGTCCAATAGTCAGTCTAGAACCCGGTCTAATCCCAGAAGAGGAGGATGGTATCTAAGTGTCTTCTGTTGCAGAGAGGAGCAAGTGCCCATGGAGCTGGTGCAGCGAGGCGATGTCATTAAGGTTGTCCCTGGGGGCAAGTTCCCAGTGGATGGGAAAGTCCTCGAAGGCAATACCATGGCTGACGAGTCCCTCATCACAGGTTAGGTGGCTGGGTTTAGGTTCCCTTTGGTGGGGGTCACGGTAGCCATTGGTCCATGTGATGTTGATTGGGCTGAGTGAGTGATTGACTTCTGTCTCTTCCCTAGGAGAGGCCATGCCTGTCACTAAGAAACCCGGGAGCATAGTGATTGCTGGCTCTATAAATGCTCATGGCTCTGTGCTCCTTAAAGCTACCCATGTGGGCAATGACACAACTTTGGCTCAGATTGTAAAGTTGGTGGAAGAGGCCCAGATGTCAAAGGTAATGATGAACCTTAAAACCCGTAATGAAACCCCTCCTTTGAGAAATGATCTCAGAGGGGTTTATTTAGCTCAGTGGGTAGACCACCAGCCTAGCATACCAGAGGCCCTGGATCCAATCTTCAGCACTGAAGAAAACGGAGGGGCAGAGCCAAAGCATCCTCCTATTCTAGCTAGTCCAGAGGCAGGAGTGACAAGGTCGGGTGTTCAAGGTCAGCTCCAGACTACCTGGGCTGCATTATTCTCCGCCTCAAAACAAAACAGATGTGAGAAATGGTCTCAAAGGTTCATAGCTCCACCCATCAAGGATCAAGTAGAGATTGACTCCTAAAGATAGCAATGGAGGGAGCGTGGACCCAAGCCTTACACACGCCCATCTTTGTAGGTTGTAACTTCCTGTGGTCTCGATGCTTTGTTTCCCTAGGCTCCCATTCAGCAGCTGGCTGACCGGTTCAGTGGATATTTTGTCCCATTCATCATCATCATTTCAACCTTGACCCTGGTGGTATGGATCGTCATCGGCTTTGTCGATTTCGGTGTGGTTCAGAAGTACTTTCCTGTAAGTTGAAGGCCTTGAGCAGGATGGTTGGTGTGCTTGAAGTAACTTATTGCCACTAATCCTATTCTTTTGTGTCTTAGATTCACTGGGGCTTAATTGTCCTCTTATTATTTGTCTTAGTTAGGGTTTTACTGCTGTGAACAGACACCATGACCAAGGCAACTCTTAATAAGGACAACATTTAGTTGAGGCTGGCTTACAGGTTCTGAGGTTCAGTCTGTCATCATCAAGGCAGGAGCATGGCAGCAACCAGGCAGGAATGGTGCAGGAGGAGCTGAGAGTTCTACATCTTCATCTGAAGGCCACTAGAAGTCTCACTTCTAGGAAGCTAAGGTGAAGGTCTTAAAGCCTACACCCATAGTAACACACTTCCCCCAAGAAGAACATACCTCCAAATAGTGCCACTCCCTAGACCAAGCATATGTTAACTACTACACCTCATTCCCTGGCCCCTATAGGCTTGTTTAAACATATGAGTCTATGGGGGCCATACCTAAACATAGCACAATAAATAAGTACATTTAGTCCAATGTCCAAAATCCCCATAGTCTATAGCAGTCTCAACAATGTTAATAGTCCAAAGTTCAAAGTCTCTTCTGAGATTAATCTAATGACTTAACTGTCCCTAAAGCAAGACAGGAAATCAGCAGGGCAAACTCCAAAGTCTGCACTCCCATGTCTGATGTCAAGGTGGTCCTCAGATCTTCAACTCCTTTTTCATCTTTGTTGACTGCAACAAACTTCTTTCTCTTGGGCTGGTTCCACTCCCTGTTAGCAGCTTTCCTCAGCAGATAGCCCACGGCTCTGGCATCTCAAACATCTTGGGATCTCCAAGGTAACCTTCAATGTTTTAATGTCTAGGATCCACACATGATCTTCTGGGCTCCTTCAAAGGGCTGGCATCACTTCTCCTGCTCTTCCCTTTGTAGTACTCTAAGCTCAGGTTGATCCACTCCACTGCTGCTGCTGTTCTTGGTGGTCACCCCATGATACTGGCATCTCCAATACACTGGGGTCTTCCACTGCAACTAGGCTTTGCCAATTGCCTCTCATAGGCTTTCTTTGTGGGGTCAAGGCTCAAATCCTTTGCATGACCCCTTCAATCCTGGGCTTTCAACTGCAGCTCAGGCTGCATCTTCACCCATGGCCTTCCCTGGACTCTCATAGTGCCTAGCCTCCGCTGCTCTCCATGACTCCTTCAGATCTTCAAAACCAGTACCATGTGAGTGATTCTTACACACTACCAAGTACAGCTGCAGCAGGAGGTACAACCTTGGCTATCTATCTCTGGAACACAGCTTCTTTGTGCTCTCAGAAAATGCTTTCTAGAAGGTTTCACTTCAGTGATACTGGTCTCTTGTTAATCACAGCTAATTTCTTAGCTCCAGCTAACCAGCATCAGTTGTCCCAGTAGTCGCTTCTATTCTGGACTTTAAATCCAGAACTACATGTCCAAAGCTGCTAAGTTCTGCTGCTTGCTGGGGCCCCTCTTATTCTATTACAGGCTTTCTGTTTCTGAACTCCCTTACTGCCTGAGCTTGACTGTCCTGGAACTTGCTCTGGATAGATTGACCTTGAACTCAGAGATCTGAGCTCCATGACCAAGGCAACTCTTAGAGGACAACATTTAATCGAGGCTGGCTAGCAGGTTCAGAGGTTCAGTCCATTGTCATCAAAGCAGGAGCATGGCAGCATCCAGGCAGGCATGGTGCAGGAAGAGCTGAGAGTTTTGCATCTTCATCTGAAGGTTGCTAGGAGAAGACTGACTTCCAGGCAGCTAGGATGAGGGTCTTAAAGCCCACGCCCACCGTGACACACCTACTCCAACAAGCCCACACCCCCTAACAGTGCTACTCCCTAGGTCAAACATATTCAAACTACCACATTATTTTATTTTGTTTGCTTCTTTTATTTATTATCAGCAAAATCCCAGTCGTGGTAGAATAATCAGTCTATTTCTGAAGGTCCTTATTGAGGTTGCTGGTTGAGGGTCATGTAGTATGTGCCAGGCCCCGAGTTTCATCTTGGGCACAGATATCCACATACACGAATTCCCTTTGCTTTCTACTCAGAAATAATTTTCATGACATCATTTGACTCCCCAGTTGGAATGCTCCAAGGATTTGCACAATGCCATTTATTGGCCATTGCTGAGTTTAAGACATAAGTTATAGAAAAGAGACCACAGTTTTGATGGCATAGTACTATACTAGATCTTAGCGGGGGAAATGTATTTTTGCCACTTAACTCCACGAATCCCAGATTTAATATCCTGCCTTGTCAAGCAATAACACTTCCCAGTGTGACTGAAAGGCTATATATCACCGTAGGCAAAGATTTT
The DNA here is from genome assembly GCA_902729485.2 of Mus minutoides. NCBI lineage: Eukaryota > Metazoa > Chordata > Mammalia > Rodentia > Muridae > Mus > Mus minutoides. Next base: position 14,586 of record CACVCL010019523.1, on the reverse strand, counting down.
TGATAATTAAACATTTATTCAATAGCCGAAGAAGAAATAGGTGAAGAAGACTATCTTAGGAAATACTGTTTTTATCAAACTTCAAAAATATCAATGGAAAATATGGTGTATCCTCAGAAATTTTCCTGCTTAAGAAATAACTAATTCTCAAGATCACTTAGCAGTGTTTGAAGCCATTGTGGTTTTCATGAATGGGGTGCTGCATACGTCTGACACTTGGAGGCCAGGTCAGGACCCCACAGTTAAGTAGTGCCAGGGCTGACCAGCCAATGAGGCATCAGTGCCACCGGCTTCCCAGTGAGTGGGGCCTTTTCACCTTACCTCATGCCAGTGCTTTGTTAGTTTAGAGTCATGGCTTGAAGAGCTAAAGATGGAGCCTGTTTCTTCTGTGGAAATAGTTTCTGCTGGCAGATGAAGGTGTATCAGACATGGTGTGCCGTTTACTAACATGTCACTTTCTCCTCAGTCTGTGTATTTTAAGTTGAGAAAGTCTGAGTTAAGTACTTTGTGGCATCCAAGAGCCCCTGGTGCTCTAAAGAGTGACCTGGGCATTGTCTCTAGGATGACCAGTGGCTAAGCCAAGCCTGACTTTCAAGGTTCCAGCTGCATATGTAGCAGAGGATGGCCTTGTCAGACATCAATGGGAGGAGAAGCCATTGGTCCTGTGAAGGCTCGATGCCCCAGTGTAGAGGAATGCCAGGACAGGGAAGCAGGAGTGGGTGAATGGGTAGAGGGAACACCCTTAATAGAAGCAGGGGGAGGGGGGATTGCATAGGGGGTTTTTGGAGGGGAAACGAAAGGGGATAACATTTCAAATATAAATAACAAAAATATGTAATTAAAAAAAAAGGATGTGGTTTTGGGGAAGTCAGGAAAAGGCTGTTCCACGCTTTGCCCTCTTACGCCGATTCTCCTGTTTTTATTTGCAAAATCAGTGTGTGCTAACAACTGCGGTGCTGCGTGTTCCTTTCAGGCACTCTCATCACTGTGGCAGGAATGTCATTTGTAGGGAGGGCTCATGTTAATTTCCAGAAGTCCACCAGAACCACCAAAGTGCCAAATGTCATTTTAATAAGATGCTTGTAAAAAACAAAATATATTATCTTTATCTTTTAAAATCACATATTTGTTAAACGGTATGCCCTTTTACTTGAACACAGCGGTTTGAGAGAAAATTAAATGACTTTTACAATATGCCTTATTTTAGAGCCATGCCTTTTAAAATGAAAGGATAAAGGATATAAAGAAGTTGTGCTTTGTGTTGTCCATTCACGAAACACACGCTGGTGATTAGTGAGTGTAGCGTAGTGTGGGGTGTGGGGTAGCGTAGTGTGGGGTAGCGTAGTGTAGTATCACTTCACTGCATTACGAAAACACAGCAAGATGAATGAACACCCCAAACAGCGTGTAGTAATTCCTTGTGCACTGCCGCACCAGAAAGCAGACCTCCATTTTGATTGTTCGGGTAATGAAAACTACTTGGAGGAATAACAAGGGGGCCCTGAGTTCTGTCATGAGGAGCGACCCCAGAGTTGTCCTCTGTAGCTCTCTGTGGCTCGTATATGAGGCAGAGGATTTGGTAGCCCGGATACACCCACAGCACGTTTCCTCACACTGCCTTTTAAGTCCCAGTATGTCCCGTATACCTTTCTGCATCAGTGCACGTAGGCTGTATGTACAGCATCCTCCCGACAACCCCTCAGACTCCGTTATGCCTACAGCTTCATGGACCAGTTCCCTTTTGGCTATCCCCAGGTTTTGTTATCACAAGAAGAAAACAGTGATAGACATCCTTGCATCATCGGAATATAGGTCCTGTGGAGAGATATTTAGGCTTTCGAAATAACGAGGCCAAAAGTAATGATGAGTTAACGTGCCACGCCAGTGCTGTTCCGTGTGGCTGCCTGTGTGCATATCGCCCTGTTTATAAGCACAAGCACTTTGTGAGATACTCTCATCACCATTATATATCCAGGGAAACAGAGGCGGCGAGGGATGACCTTAGCAACACACTGGGATATGACCTATGTGGTCCAACCCCTGAGTTTGTGCCTCATTAGGGTCTGACCCGACCGTCCCTGTTCCACCTTGCCTCTGAGGGAAGCTATGGGAAGAGGTTAGGCAAGTCGGAGATGGGCAGCGAAGTGATAACATCTGATACAGAAGCCGCACAGGACACAGTCACAGTCATGTTCCCTAAACTCTGTTCACTGCGTTCTCAGTTCCCACTGCCCCGATGAGGTGAGATTCCTCCCCGCTCACCCTGCTCTCTCCATCTGATGTTTCTCTCTGCAGAATCCTAGCAAGCACATCTCGCAGACGGAGGTGATCATCCGCTTTGCCTTCCAGACGTCCATCACCGTGCTGTGCATTGCCTGCCCCTGCTCCCTGGGGCTGGCCACACCCACAGCAGTTATGGTGGGCACGGGGGTGGCTGCCCAGAACGGTGTCCTAATCAAAGGAGGGAAGCCTCTGGAGATGGCACACAAGGTGGGCCCCTGTCAGGTCCTTATAAAACAGTCTCTCTTCACTGTTCCTTAAGAGAGATGCCTGAGAGGAAGTGTGGATGACTGAGGCAGGGAGCCACGGCTGCCTGGGAGTATCAGCCAAAGCAGCAGCAGCTAATGGGTATACAATTCACTGCTTCATGGATATTCATTGACTCCATCTCATGTGGTAGATGTGCTTCATTCCTGTTTTATAGATGTAGGAACTGTAGCAGAAGGAGGATAGGTAATGTCTTAGTCAGGGTTTGTATTCTTGCACAAACATCGTGACCAAGAAGCAAGTTGGGGAGGGGAGAGTTTATTTAGCTTACACTTCCACACTGCTGTTCATCACCAAAGGAAGTCAGGACAGGAACTCACTCAGGACAGGAACCTGGAGGCTGGAGCTGATGGAAAGGCCATGGAGGGATGTTACTGGCTTGCTTCCTCTGGCATGCTCAGCTTGCTTATAGAACTATGGTATGGACTACTAGCCCATGGGTTCTATACACGCACAATGGGCCCACCCCTCTAGATCACTAACTGAGAAAATGCCTTACAGCTGGGTCTCATGGAGGCCTTTCCTCAAGGGAGGCCCCTTTCTCTGTGATAACTCCAGCTTGTGTCAGGTTGACACACAAAACCAGCCAGTACAAGTAACGTGCCTGGAAGCCTGCAGCGGTTAACCACGTGCTTGGGAATTAGCAGTGCCCCGTGACTCTGGGGTGGAAGAGTGACAGTGCATATTAAGTGCATATTTTAGGTTAGTGTGTTGATGCGCAGCCACGATCCCAGCTCTCAGGAGGTTGAGGCAGAAGGAACGTGGTGAGTTCAGGTTCTACCTGGGCTGCCTAGTGAGACCACAGCTATACACCAGTCTGTACTGTACTGGGGGCCTGGCCTAGTCAGGAGTTCTTTGGCAGTGCTGGTGGTCTGGGAATTTGAGCAAGAGCTGGCCAGATAAGGTGGTAGTGGAAGTATTGCAGCTGTGAAATGGTAGGCGGGTGAAGTGGACCCCCGGGGACCACACATCTGTGTTGAACATGAGCTCTTTGAGGTCCCAGCACTTCACTTCACCGGTGTGACCCTGGCATTCAGCCTGAAAGCTCCCGAGAGACATCTTGCTGAATAAATTAATGAGCAACCAGAGGGGAATCAGAGACAGAGAACGGGCTGAAGGAGGGGCCCGTTCTAAAAGCTTAGGAAGATCACATGGCAGAACAGGGTGCTCCTTTGAGCCACTCAGTTACAAGCTGGGAGTGTCAGACCGGATGCACAGCAAGGGTGGAGTATGGGAGGCGGGGTCGCTGGAGGGAGAACGTCAGCTAACAGTGTTGGGGGCAGAGGCCAGCACTGAGGTTTGGATTCCAAGCAGTGTATCTGCTGCTTAGAGATCATGGTCTGAACAGAGAAACCTGATGCCCTCTGCATAGTCAAAGTTAAGGAACAGTGAAGCCTCGGACTGGCAGATGGGTAATGGTATCTTGGTAGCAGCACTCATTGCCCGCACAGATTCAGGCCGAGGGTTAGGAAGTTAACAACAGTCCCTGACCAAGGCAGGCTGGGAGAGAAGCTCGGCCTTCGGACATGGGAACTACGAAAGCCGCTTCCACACTAAGACCTGACGTGAAGTTGTTCTTGCAGATAAAGACTGTTATGTTTGACAAAACGGGCACCATCACCCACGGGGTCCCCAGAGTCATGCGGTTCCTGCTGCTCGCAGACATGGCCGCACTCCCCCTCAGGAAGGTTCTGGCCGTGGTGGGCACCGCAGAGGCCAGCAGCGAGCACCCCTTAGGCGTGGCTGTCACTAAATACTGCAAAGAGGTATGCTGACCCTGGCCTCGGCAGGCATCGCTTGGGCTCTTCTCTCTCTCACCAGCCTTGTCTTCCTACCTCTCCACACTTGCTTAGCTGCCTCGGGAGAGCTCTTCACTCACGGCAGGCAGGGCTTGCAGGGGCGCCATCACAGTTACTAGTCAGAGAAGTAGATAACGCCAGGCTCAGGGCACCGTGAGTGAGATGGGACCCAAGTCTGAGGCAGGGGGAGATGGGCATGTGAACAACTTCTTTATACGGCTAGGCTGAGGGGACACAGCATTCACTGGGATTGCCTGGGAGGAGCTAGCGCAGATGAGCTGAATAGCCCTGATTTGGGGGGTTTAGAGAATCACGGTACCCCTCTTGTCCTAGAACATGGGGACAGATGGCAGATGGGGGACTATGCTGAGAGTGTCTGAGTGGCCTGAGCAAACATTTATCATTGTTGTACCTCAGAAAACATTGGCAAGGGGATGTTTGAGAAATTTCATCCTGGGCTTTAACCTCATAGTCAGTACACTGCTGTCCCTCATAGGGGTCAGTATACTGCTGTTTGACATCTGCCCATTATGGGTCAGGAGGAAGCCTTACGCTTGCTTGCTGCTCCGATGCCTTCCCTGGGTATCCCGCATGGTGAATGAGCTGCCTGGCAGCTTCAAAGTAGCTCTGCTGTTCACCACTTACCTAGCCCGTTGTTCTGTAATCACTCCTAACGTGGAAAGATTTGAGAGGTCTGAGATGAGCTGACTCTCCCTTTGGATCTGCAGCCTGCCCCATCATGAGGTTTCCACCTAGAGAGGATTTAGCTATTTATCCTGGTTCAGGTTGACAAGCAACACCTAATCTGGTGACAGAGCGCCTGCTGAGCTCATGGTGCATTTCCTTCTGTTTGCCCTCACTTCCTCCTTCCTTCCCTGGGTCCTCCCACTGTCCACCCCACCCCTTTTGCTTCCACAGGAACTTGGGACGGAGACCATGGGATACAGCACGGAGTTCCAGGCAGTGCCCGGCTGTGGAATTAGCTGCAAAGTTAGCAACGTGGAAGGCATCCTGGCTCGCAGTGATCCGACCGCTTACCCTGTGGGGGTTGGCAACCCTCCCACAGGGGAAGGTATTCCTCACTTTTGTCCCTCCTGGATCCCTTGGTGGCTGGACCTTATCTTGGGTGAAAGCAGAGGCAAGCCAGACCATTACCAAACCCATCTGTGGAGATGGGAGGCTCATTGTTAGGCACAGGAACACCTGCTGTTTCTCTTCCCGTATTTTGATATGTCTCACTTCTCTGTGTATTTTGTTTGGCTTTTTGTTTTTGTGATGGGTCTTGCTGTGTTAGTTTCCATCTCGGGACCTAAGCCACCATCCCGCCTCAACCTTCCAGCTAGCTGAGGCTATAGGTGTGTACCACTGTCTCTGGCTTGATGGCTCAAGACTGATGATGCTTACGGAAAGAAGGCTGAAGTGGCATAAGACTTAGATCCATAGTTACTCCTCCCCTGGAGTGTTCTCTCTCATACTCCACAGTGATTTTTTTCCCCTCCCCATGGCCACAGGCGCCGCAGGTGGCACCTGCTTTTCTGTTTCTCTTCTTCTTCTTCCTGGTTCTTTCCCATCTGGGCGCTCTCCACTGTGATGTGCGGCGTTCTCAGAGCTTACAGAAAGCAAGGGAAGCAGGAAGCAGTCTGCCAACTCCAAGAAAAGATCTGCCCAGTGGCGGGCGCCACCTCTAGGTTCCTTGCTCTTGAACCCCAGGGATTCTCCTGTGCCAACTCCCGAGTGCTGGGACTGCAGCCATGCACCCAACCTTGTCTGCCTGCCTTCCATCCTTAGGTATATAGGTTGTACACATAAGTGTGTACATGTATGTGTGGTGGGGAGGCCAGGGGAGGATGCTAGATACCCTGCTCCATCAACCTCCACCTTGTAGGGTCTCTTGCTGAACCCAGGACTCACTAGTTTGGGCTAGGCCAGTAGGCCAGCAGGCCCCAGGGATCTTCCAGTCTCCTTTCTCTGCCCTAGTGCTGGGGTTCCAGGTGTGCCAGGTTCCAGGCTTTTACATGAATGTGGAGCATAGAACCTAGGTTGTCAGGCTCGCCCAGCAAGCACTCATAGCCACTCAGCCATCTCCCTAGCCTGCCTTTTTTTTTTTCAATCTGAGGACATTTTCCAGCCATGACATTAAGCTGGTAGTGCATAGAATGCTCTGAGTGCTAAATCTTAATTTAGGAAATGTTATTGGATGCCATGTGCTGCCTTTTAATAGCTTAGAGCCCTAAGGTGACATTCCCATTAGAGCATCCAAAGGCTGGGTAGTGTCATCAGGGTCACATGCTATTAGAAGGTGGCAGATAAAAAGCCACCTGCATTTTAGAGCATTCCATAGAGGCTAGGTGTGCTGAATGCCTGCAGTCCCAACACTTGGGAGATGGGGGTCAGGAGTACCAGGTTTATAAGGCCAACCTGGACTACATTGTTATGGAAGATTCCAGTCAGCAAGAATCAAGTATGTGCGCGCGCGCGCACACACACACACATACACACACACACACACACACACACACACACACACACACACACTCTTTTACAGTTTTTATAACTTCATGCCCACCAAAAGGGATTTCTGTCACAGACATGTTTACAGACACAGAAACTGCAGGAAAAAACAAACAAACAAACATTTCTGCAGATAGGTGGTTTACAGATCACAATAAAAGTATGTGAACATTTGCAGGTAGTGACAAAAAGAATTCGTTTGTTAACACATAGAACCTACAGTGTGGCCTTTGTGCAGAGAGCTGTGGGAATCACTTTAGGTGCTCTCTGCACATGTTTGTCTTTCAAAGACCAGGAGTAGGGGCCCCAAGTTTCTATTAGGATGTCATGATTTAGAGCAGTAATTTGATTTTATAGGATGCATATATAAGAGGTGTGTGTGTGTGTCTCCGTGTACCTCATCATCTCATCAATATAAAACTGCCTCAAAAAATAGTGTGTATATGTATCATAGAAACAGATTTACCTGATTTATTGATTCACTTTGGGCCATCTAAAGCCCTCTGGAAATAATCCAGTCAACACATTTCTTTGGTCTGACCTAAAAGGCCAGCCTCTGACCCCTATAAAAAAGAATCAGGGGCTGGAGAGATGGCTCAGTGGTTGAGAGAACTTGCTTCTCTTGCAGAGGACCCAGTCTCTACTCCCCCGTACTCATATGGTGGCTCACAACCATCTGTAACTGCAGTCCCAGGAGATCTCACCCCTTCTGGCCTCCTTGTCCGGCATGCACATGGTGCACATACACATATGCAGGCAAAATACTCATTCACATAAATTAATTAAGTCTTTAAAACAATCAGCACATATCTCTAATGGCATCTAAGGACGTTACACGATGTTTGATATATTGACAGTATTTTACACATATGGAATGCATGAAACACTCCATTCATGGTGTTCTCCATACTGTGTATCTTCCTGGTCCTTCAAGGAGAGTGTCACACAAGGTTATAGTTTTCAGAGCAATCAGATGTCTCAGGGTTTTGGCTCATTGTGAAGTTGGACTGTCTGGGAGTAGCCATTCCCTTCTGAACAGGTGCAAGTCCCCAGACCTTCTCTGTGCTGATTGGAAACCGGGAATGGATGCGGCGCAACGGTTTAACCATCTCCAGTGATATCAGTGATGCCATGACAGACCACGAGATGAAAGGACAGACAGCTATCCTGGTGGCCATTGATGGTAATCCCTGTGTGAGATTAGCACACAGTTCACAGTCCCTGGCCTATAAGGAGGCCTTCCCTGCTTCCTCCCCTCCCCTCCCCTCCCCTCCCCTCCCCTCCCCTCCTGCCCCCTTCTCCTACTCTTCCCCTCCCTTCTTCTCCCCTCCCCTCCACCTCCTCTCTGTTCTCTTTCCTTTCTTTTCCTTCTTTCCTCCTCTCCTCTTCCTCTTGCTTGTCATTATTTTTTTTCTTTTGAAAACCACATCACTCTTTCTGTCACTTTGAGGTGTCTTTCCAGGTTGTCTTGTCGTCTTTCCCATTGATCCATTCTCTTGAGGCCCTTCCTCATTTTTAAATGATTTCTTTTATTTTTGAGATTATAATATAATTATATCATCTTCCCCTATCCTTTCCTTCCTCCAAACTCTCGCCAATATACCTCTCTGTCAAATTTATGGGCTCCACTTTCTACTTACACACATATGTATGTATGTATGTATGTATGTATGTATGTATTATGTATTATGTATTCTAAATACATAAGTATAGCCAGCTCAGTCTGTAAATGTCACTTGTATGCTTGTTTTCAGGAGTGACCACTGGTACTAGGTAGCCAATTGGTGTCTCCTCCCTGGGAAAGACTGTTTACCTCACTCTTAGAGTTCCTTAAGAGTTGAGGCCTTTCCCTTGTTACCGTCTCCATCTTTATCTCTCGACAGCTTGGCTCCTAGAAGCCTCAACTGCTCTCTTTTGTACTTGCTTCTGTCTAAGGTGGCAACTCACATCATCCTTCTCACACATTGCCACAGACAAAACAGGAGTCCACAGCTTCAGAGGAGGCCCCTGCAGCTCCCCACAGTCTGACTCAGACCATACGGTTTCCCAGGACTCTGGGTGTCTCAGCGCTCAGAGTGCACCGGGCTGTCTGCCTGAGAGATGGAACCCTTCGCTACGTCCACTTTAGCGTTTGTTATTAGAAGTAAAGCTGGACTTGAATAAAAAGTAGTTTACAACCCTGTATTCTGAAAACTCCATCCAAATGTGCCTCCCTGCCTCGTTCCCTGCTCCTCATCCTTACAAACCATGGTCTGCAGCTCCTAATCGTGGGATCAGGGTAAGGGGAGGACCTGTGCTCTGCTGTATTCTTACCGTGTCACCTCGGCTCAGAACTCTCCTCCTCCTGTGTCTAACTTCAGGAAAAAGGTACATTGTACAAACCATACTTTCTGTAGGAAATGACAAAAAGGAAGGACAGCTTCCTAGGTTAGATGTCTGTCCCTATAAGCAGTGTTGTATGTGTCTTCTATTTTTTAATAGCAAACATACACTTGGTTCTTGCCATGCAAAAGATAGTTGGCAAAGCAATATATGTTCCCAGTGGAAACTATAAAAATACCCACTGGGCTTTGGAGGGTATGAGGCTCTCCCTGCTCCTGCCTGTTCAGGAGTCTCTGTGCACATTTTCTTACCCTTTCCAGGACTGAAAAACAAGCAAAGCAGCAGATCTCAGTCATGATATCACTTACTCTGGAGGGTAATTTCCTGTGGACGATGGTGAATATTGCGAGCCGTCTTGCTTGCACAAAGCTGCCTGGGCCTGCTATTGCTGATTGCTGTTGCTTGGTTTCAGGTGTGCTCTGCGGGATGATCGCCATCGCAGATGCCGTCAAACCAGAGGCTGCCCTGGCTATCTACACCCTGAAAAGCATGGGTGTAGATGTGGCTCTGATCACAGGGGACAACCGGAAGACAGCCAGAGCCATCGCTACTCAGGTAGGGCAGTGACCAGGCATTCTTTGTCCTTGAAAATTTGTAGACAAGCTCACAGACTGGAAAAAAAAAAATCTAAACATCTGATGTAAAAGCACAACTTTAACTCCAGCAGGTGGATCTCTGAGTTCGAGGCCAGCCTGGTCTATATAGCAAGTTCCAGGCAGCCACGGCTACAACCTTGTCTCAAAGCCAAACCAAAATAAACAGACAACAACAACAACAACAAGCCATCATTTAAACACTGTATTATTATGGGAGTGCTTTCTTGGTTCAGCTTGTTTATGGACTGAGAGGAATGGCTTGACCTTGGTCCACTCAGTTCTGAGCTTGGGGCATGAGGACGATGTCACGGGGTGGCTGCCTGTCCCCATGGCTCTAGTGTGAATTCCTGAGCATTGTATTATCACACTTGCACACCCTACCAAACCAGCCAAACGTGCAACTCTGTGGAAACCCAACTGCTACTGTGGATCTCTGCTTTTATCAAACTCGTACCTACATTAGGCATTGGCCTCCTTCCTTTCAGGTTGGCATCAACAAAGTCTTTGCGGAGGTTCTGCCTTCTCACAAGGTGGCCAAAGTCCAGGAGCTTCAGAATGAAGGGAAGAAAGTCGCCATGGTGGGAGACGGGGTGAACGACTCCCCAGCCCTAGCCCAGGCTGACGTGGGCATCGCCATTGGAACTGGCACAGATGTTGCCATCGAAGCAGCAGATGTGGTCCTGATCAGAGTGAGCTCAGCTGTGTGGAGGTCTCAGGAGGGGCTGGGGTTGGTGTGAGTCCATACTCAAGTATGCTCCTCTCCTATAGAATGACTTATTGGACGTGGTAGCCAGCATTCATCTCTCCAAGAGGACCGTCCGGAGGATCCGGGTCAATCTGGTGTTGGCATTGATTTATAACATGGTTGGGATACCTATTGCTGCAGGTAGGTTGGAGCAGCTCTCACCTGTTACATCACCTTTGGTCTCTGCTGTGTCCCTGGTGAACTAATGACTCACCCACCTTTTGACCTGGCTGGCCAGACACTGTGTGGAAAGGCCTGGGTGGGCCCCACAGCCTCATTTTCTCTGACCCCCTGTAGATAGCTGATCAGGAGACTTGGCCATTCATTTAAGGTGGCCCTATCCACTAAGAGTGTCCCTGTTCTCTGAAGCTTTATTAAGACATAAGGTCTGAATAGGCATCATGGGGTGTTTTGAGGTACTTGCTATTTCAGACACAGTGGCTACTGTCTCAGAGACTGTATTAAAAATGAACCCTGCCCAGACTCTAGTTTGATTCCCACAAACAACCTGGAGAGAAAAGGTATTCTGCTGAAAGGCTATGTAGGCTGAAAGGACCCGAAGGGGTTTATTATTATTATTATTATTATTATTATTATTATTATATTTTATTTGTGTGTATGTATGCATCTACATGCATATGTGCACACATGGGCCTGGAGGTCACAGGACTTCCTGCCAGAATCCGTTCTCCTATGCCATTATGTGGATCCTGAGGAACAAGCTCGGGTCATTTGGCTTGCCCGTAAGTTCCTTCACCCACTAAGCTGTCTTGTTAGCCCCTGACCTAAAGTCACAGCTTTCCTGTCTCAGTTTCTCTGTTATATCCAAGTGGTTAGTGGTGACTTCTGTCATTGAGATTATCCAGTCCGCCTCAGCCTCCTGAGTCTAGAAGTCAGATGTAGTGACAGTTCTGGAACTTTGATTTCTTTAAAACACATAGAAATATTATAAGTTTTCATTTTAATCCCAGGTATGGGATATGGGGCTGCTTCAGACTGTCCACAGCAGCTGACTTTGATTTACCTCGTGCTCTAGCAGGGGTGTGATTTTTTCCAGCTGCAGATAGTAGCTGCAATTGCATGACATCGGAATCCCAGAAACTTTTAAGAGGTTAAAATGCTAGAGCCTTGAGAAGCTGGGCGGGTTGTTAAGTAGTTGTGGGCAAAGAAGAAGAAGATACTAGATATTCTCTCAGCAAAGATCAAACTTGCCCCAAGGAACTTAACACCCTAACCAGCAGGAAGCAGTCCAATGATAATGCCACCTTCTTTCTGACCCCTGACCTTATTCAGGGATCTCCTTCCTTTCCCCTCTCTCTTTTTTCTCTCTTAACTAGTGTTAGGAGGTAGAAGGGGTGGAGAAGAGTGGAAGATAGGAGGACCCACAAAGTGAAGGACAGCTGCAGTCAGATAAGTGTCTTTTCTGACCTCAGAGCAGCTCAGGAGTTTCACTCCTTCCTGATTATCTGGGACCTGGCTTCCAGCCCTCCCTAGAGACCAGGTTGTTACCTCTGTCGAGAAGGACGGTGACCATATCCACAGTGGTTATCCTCCGAGGTTCCCAGCCCTTGCACTGGCTGGTGCTACCCATACATAGTTCTAAGCAAGAGTAAGCAAGACAGACTGGCCTTCCCTTTGCCCACCTCCTGCGAGCTTAGTCTCACCTTGAAAGCTGGTGGGCATAGTGTCTCCTAGGTTCCCCGAGGAGGGCTCTCAGTATTTCCTGGCTGTCAGGTGGCACCTCTTTTGGCAGGTGTCTTCATGCCCATTGGCATCGTGCTGCAGCCGTGGATGGGCTCAGCAGCCATGGCTGCCTCCTCTGTGTCTGTGGTGCTGTCGTCTCTTCAGCTCAAGTGGTAAGTCCTGGGCCTGGAGCACCTGCTGGAGGAGTCTCTGCAGGCTCCACCGTGCATGGTAACAGCAGGTCGGGGCACAGCAGTGTGTTTCCTGCTTCATGCTCCCCATTATTTTTCTGGGAGCAAAACAAAGGACCCGAGTGGGGGTTTGTAGTGATTTTTCAGTACCCTGGACAGTGACTGCCCGCTTAGCAGTGGTAAGAGGCAAGGCCTTTTTCAGAGCTATTTACGTGAACCCATGTAAGTATATGATTCCTGTGTATTTCCAGTTTTTCTCCTTAGCAAAGATGTCCATGGACTTGGGACAGAGCTCACTAGTAGAACAGTTGTCTTGCATAGGAAAGATCCTGGGTTTAGTCCCTAACACTGCCAAAACAGAAAAAAATTGATTTATTTACTCGTGCATTCACTTAACAAAAATGAGCAGTAGCCTACTATGTGGGGAGTACTTACATAAAAAGTTTCTGGAGTATGTGGACTTGAACCACGGGAATTCAGTATGCTTTTTTTTTTCCTTTAAAACCCATGAAATTTTGCTACTTATGTTACTGAAAAATAAAGATTTCGCCAGAGGAAAGGGGCCTTATGTCCAGAGTGATTCGAGTATTCTTGGGTTCTTGCCTTTCAGCTATAGAAAGCCCGACCTAGAGAGATATGAGGCCCAGGCCCACGGCCGCATGAAGCCCCTGAGTGCCTCCCAAGTCAGCGTGCACATTGGCATGGATGACCGGCGTCGGGATTCTCCCAAGGCTACCTCGTGGGACCAGGTCAGCTATGTGAGCCAAGTGTCTCTGTCCTCCCTGACGTCAGACAGATTGTCTCGGCATGGCGGGGCAGCAGAGGACGGTGGCGACAAATGGTCCCTGCTCCTGAGTGACAGAGATGAAGAGCAGTGCATCTGAGTGTTCCCCTGGGCAGGCCATAGCGCTCCTTCTAGGTGAGCCTGCTCCAGCTCAGGGTGGTCGAGCCAGGAGGTGCAGCCTTAACAAGCCACAGCAGGACAGGCAAAGTCTATCGTGAGACCTGAGCATCCTGCTAGCCTTGCCTTACAGTGTGTGGTTTATCTGCAGAGGCTGGGCGGGATTGCTCTGCCAGAAGCTGCTAGGTCGGGCAAAGTATACTATTCTTCCTGCTTTTCATAAGGGCAAGATCATACTCTGCTTGGAGTTTAGCACAGGAGAGGAAGCCAGCACTCTTCACCAAACCCTGGCTACTATATTTGTATATACTATCTATGTGGTGAGGACCAGGCTCATCAGGACCACAAGCCTAGCTCAGCCCCCCTGGAGAGCTCCAACCAGAGTTCTCCTATACCAAGAACTCCCATAAAGCCTGGAGTTAGGCAGCACACATGGGCCGTGTAAGCCTAAGGCTCTTTCAGACGAGTCTGTTGTTCCTTGCATGGTGTAGTTGGTGACCTTGGTACTGGCACTGCCTGCCCTCTGTCTTCTGAGAGTAGAATTTGTGCCTTGGGTCCTATGTTCTGGCTCCTGCATATCTGCCTGCCTAAAAGTGGCGCCCTGGTTTGCAGCCCAACCCAAGAGCTACCTGGCATCCTTCTTTTCTTTGAGGAGAGAGTGCCATCCTGCTTAGAGCCACACCTACAGACTTACATGTGCCGCTCTCAACCAACTGGAGAGATACCTCAGAGCCTGACCATAGTTCATTTTCCTATGGGGTCCAGGTCCTTGCCTCTCAGGACACCCTATACGGCCATGCCATAACCTGTGGTGTATAAAGCACTGTTCCCTGGGAGGTGTACGCACAAGGGCACACCCCTGCCACTCAGTGGGGTCCAGTGGAGTTTGTCACAAATGCTTAGTGTGTGTGCCTGGAGGGAGTTGTCCCACCAGGAGAGAGTGAAGTTCTCAATAGAGAGTTGTCTGCTGCTGAGGAGACATCTAAAGGAGGGACATCCACAGCCCCCCGCCCCCAGTGAAAATGCCCTTGCCAGCTATGACTTTGTGATTGGAATGGCATCAGAGGGCAGGAATGGGGCCAGCTTAACTGAGCAAGTGGCTGAGCCACCTGGCGCAGACTGGCAGAAATGGGTTACTCTTGTTTGTGACATTAAAAAAATAAAACAACGAAACTCCTTTATAGGATGTCACATATTGGCCATGGCAGTGTTAGTCTTTTTTTTTTTTTTT